>SEYY01022315.1:97500-104574 GCA_009176605.1 Armadillidium nasatum | reverse complement strand
TAAGGGATGAAGATGTTGGCCGCTTTCTGGATTGTGTGGGTGATATGATTAATTGCTGATTTGAGGGAGGATATGTTTGTAATTTCGTTTGTTGTGAGGTTTTCGTCTAAATGTAGTTGGAGAAACCGGTCCAGTCTGCTTTTTTGTAGTTGGTAAATGTAGTTTTAGATTTGAAGTGGGTTTGTTTTTGATGTGGTATTTTATAATTATTAGGTAGGTGGTCGGAGTTTAGATCGGTTTCTGTGGTCCATTGTAGATAGGGGTAAATGTTTGAGGAGCAAAAAAAGATGTCTGGTGATGTGGGGGATTGGTTGGTTTGCGGGGGGATTCTGGTGTGGAGGTTTTTGTTGTTAAGGATGTTGAGGTGTTTCCAGTGTTCGATGATATGGGTTCCTCTTTTGTCGGAGGCTTGGTTTTGTACCAGGTCGGGTGGTGGGCATTGAAGTCTCCGCATAATAGGAGATAGGAAGGTTTGTTATTGTGGAGAGGTTAGGTGAGTAGTTTGATGGACAGTGTCTGGATGTATGTGTGGTATGTATGTTTACTATTGTGCGTAGTTTTGTTTATTCTATTAATTGATTTAAAGGTTTAATTTATATATATATATATATATATATATATATATATATATATATATATATATATATATATATATATATATATATATATATATATATATATATATATATATATATATATATATGAAACAATAATTCTAGCATAAAGGTTATATAACTATTTTGTTTAAGAGTATTAAAACGATATTTCAATCAAAAAGGCTATACAACTATTTTACTTAAGAGTATTTGCATGACGAACAAGATGCTGCTCATAAATTGAAATTTCCATAAGCGACTCCCTTCCTGTATCCCGTTCACCGATCTTTTCTGTGTCGATAATTTCTTCCTTTTTGTTATTAGTCATTAAACATGGTGAATCCATTTCATTTTTCAAAATGGTATCTTTTGGAAATTTCATACGACCTGTCAAAGAAGCAGACATTTAATTAACTTTATAAGAAACCACTTTTTTAAATATATAAATAAAATTAATGTTTAAAAAAGTAAATAAGAATTGTGACAAACAGAATCTGTCTTCTTGTAACTTTAATAGTTAATTGAAAATAAAAAAAAGTAATTAAATGCCAGAATCACCATACTCCATCTTCGGAAAATGGTTAAAAAATTGGTAAAGGACAATTCTCTTTAACTAATACTGACTTAGGTACCATAATATATATATATATATATATATATATATATTATATATATCTATATATATATATATATATATATATATATATATATATATTTGGTAACAGAAAAATAGTGCAGTTGGAAATTAATATACATTAATATTATAGTACAAGTGTGCAAAATAATGAAAAAAACTACAAGTCTTCTATTTAGTCTAATAATTAAAGTCTCCATTTTCTCAATTAAAGTAAAGGGGATAATTATTTCCTAATCCAAAAGATGAGGAATTTTTGCTTATTTAAAAAAGTTATATTTCCTATTGGCATCTAAGCATAGATCCTAAATAATTTAAATCTTTCTGATACATTGATTCTATAACCACATTATTCTCTCTTCTAAATTTGATTCACTCTAGGTAATTCCATGGAGAGTTCTTATGAGCTAGAAATATTATATTACTACTACTATCAATAATAATAACTAATACCTTTGTGCTTCAAAACAATAACTGGTGGTCTGTCACCAGGAACCTTGCGTTTGGTTGATATGTTTTCTTTGTTCTGAAAAATTAAAAATTTTAATAATAAAAACTAAACAGATAAATAGTTTTCAAGTCATAACTAAAAAAAACTGACATAATAGAATAATATTATAAACTATCTTCTTAAAATATATTTAACAAAAAAATGGTATAGAAGAAATTATTACATAAGTGGATGTGAAAAGATTTACGAAATTAACAAAAGGAAAAATTTCAAGTAAAGGACCAAATTTAAATTTTTAATTTTATATATATATATATATATATATATATATATATATATATATATATATATATATATATATATATATATATATATATATATATATATATATATATATATATATATATATATATATATATATATATATATATATATATATATATATATATATATATATATATATAATGACTGAACAGGTCGTAATAGATGTCGAGCTTATATAAATGGTTATTATTATGCCCTACAGGAATATGTGTTAGAACTACACAAGTTAAACTATATTAAAAATATATATGCATATGGAACTATATATAGTGAGATCTAGAATAGTCAGAAGCGACAAGTGTTAACTTTGACGATATTTTCCACAATTGCCGCCAATAAAAGGGTCACAGAGTATGCTAATAATGACGTCATTTCCAACAATAATAATAAGTAAAACTAAATATGAGAATTTAGTAGTAGAATATCAAGCTAAATAAATAATATATAAGTGATGAGACGATTAATCGTCATCGTCAAAATCCGCATATTTTTTATTTTCATCGTCAGTTTACTTATATTGGCTTATTATCATCTCTCTGCTTAACTTTCTTCTATAGAGAATGAGAGGCTGTTTAATTGTGGGTGCCAAATATTACAAATCGAATTACCCTTATTATAGTAGGCTTTATTCTTAAGGATCAAAAACTCTTAGTATTTATTTAATAAATTCATTTTAAAGCTACTAATTTAACTTTATTTAAAATCAATTTAACTAGCTTTTATATATTTTATTTCAGGATTTTACCGTAATACAAGTTACTAGGTCGGGTTATGTTTGTTAGAGTTTTTTTATTATTATTATTTTTTTTTAGTTGATATAGTTTAAAATTTTCTGATTTTAAGTTAATTCTAACTTTTTAAATTTGGGTTTTTAATGTATGCATTTATTAAATTTCAGTTTTACTGAAATTTTAATTATGATTGTGTGTGTGCAAAATGACGGGTCTAAGCAGGTGTGGGTTTTCTATACACCACTTTACCAATGCTCGTACCTTGCGCTCTAACTTAGCATGATGCACTGTGATCATCTCCCAAGCCCTTTGCCCACTGTGAAGAAGTCTCTAACTCAGGGGCTTAATACTTCCGAGTTATAAAGATGTGGGTTTCTTTTATCTCGTAAAATAGTGCGTATTCTCGGTTAAATCAACTTCTATACTCAGATGGGTATCAATCACGGAACAACGAGACAAGTCGAATTATTTTTAGTTTCGTTTCTCTATTACCTAATTATCATTTAAGTAAACAAGATCCTAATAGAAAAAATTAACCAAAAAAATAAAAAATAACGAAGAAAATACTTTTAGTATTATTAAAAGTGTGAATAATTAGGTAAATGTGATTAAATACCATACCATAATTAGGTGAGTATGGTGAATAATTTGGTATTACTATTCTTGAAACCAGTAAATTTAAAATTTATATAAATATTTTTTAAAGAGATTTCTTTGAATCTGACACTTAAAAAATGAGGTATGGCATATACTCATTATGATCTTATGAATCCTTAAAGTCAGGGGAATCACGTCCTGTTGTCCGATTTGCGGCTATTCCGTACGTTTTGAGGAAATGACCTTTGAACATGATGAATGCAACAGTAAATTTTTGTAATATTTTAAAGAGATTTCTGACTGTGACACTTAAAAAATGAGCGTGGCATATACTCATTATAATCTAGAATCTTAAAGTCAGGGGAATAAGTCCTGTTGTCCGATTTGCGGCTATTCCGTACGTTTGATAAATGACCTTTGAACATGTTTGAATTAACTTAAAATTTGTAAATATTTTAAAGGAATTTTTTTTCTGATATATATATATTATATATATATATATATATATTAATATATATATATATATATATTATATATATTATATAGTATTATATTATATATATATATATATATATATTAATATATATATTATTATATATTTATATATATAATATATAATATATATAATAATAATATAATATATATATAATTATATATAATATATATATATATAATATATATATATAATTATATATATATATATATAAAATATATAAATATATATATATTATATATATATTATATATATAGTATATATATATATATATATATATATATATATATATATATATAAATATATATATATATATATATATATATATATATATATATATATATATATATATATATATATATATATATATATATATATATATATATATATATATATATATATATATATATATATATATATATAATATATTATATATATATATATATATAAATATATATAATATATAAGACAAATTAAATTTCGTAGATATTCTACAATCTATTTCTCATAATTTTTCGCTTTTAATTCTTTTTTAATTAAGGCATATATTTTTTTGTGTACCCCCAATTGATAACAGGCGTACCCCAGGTTGGGAACCGCTGCACTAGAGAACTATAATTTATTAAGTGTCTGGAAAATAAAAAGAGCATTAATAACATATTAGAAATTAATTAAAACCTACAATATAATTAATCACTACTGAGGGCAGGGTTGGCATTGATTAAATCAAATTGATTTAATCAGTTGATTAAATCAATTGATTTTTTTATGAAAAAATCATGATTTTTTTGATTTTTTTAAAAAATAATAAAACTGTTTTTTTTTTTATTTGTTTTATTTTGTCATTTTTTGATAAAATGATATAACAGATAGATTAGTTCCTTCTTAATGTTAAAAAACTTAAATATTTATTTTAGAAATATATCTTCCTTAATATTTGGTTAAGATTTCATATAGGGTAATACAAGAATCTGATTCTTCATTAATATAATTTATCCAATATAGAATGTTAGAGTTTAGAATCAATATATAATTAATTAAATTTAACAAAATTTTATTGATTTTAATCTAATGCAATTTGAATAGACAAAAGAGAAAACAGAAAAGACAATTCCTTTTAATTTTCAACCATTTAAATTTTTATAAATTATAAGAAAACAATATTCCTCTATATAAATTAAAAGAAAATTTAAGCACTTTTGATGCTAATCATTAATCCATAAATTAAATACATAACTTGCATATATATATATATATATATATATATATATATATATATATATATTATATATATATATATATATATATATATATATATATATATATATATATATATATATATATATATATATATATATATATATATTTTTTTTTTTTTTTTTTTTTTACCTTCTCACCCCCTGACCACCCCTTGTTGAGGCGGCCACACTTCGCTAATGAAGCCTCCCGCCGCAGTCGGTCTCGTCCAGAGATCTTTCAAAGAAGTGATGCCCCAGAAGATTTTGGGGCGACAGTTGGAGGGACAGTCTAAAAGAAAGTGATTTACGGTCTCCGGGGCCCTTTTGCATCTGGTACAAGTGGAAGATGTTGCCTGGTTTAAATTGAAATTGTGTTTGTAATGTTGTAAGTTTGGGTGGTGCCCGCATCTCAATCTTGCTAGTGAGATTTGTAAGTGTCTTGGGAGGTTGTTGAAGTCGGGGTTTATTTCGGGAGGGGGTTCGTTAAGGATGTTGTTTGGAGGTCTGTTGATCATAGTATGAATGTGTTAGTTGAGTGTGTATATGTTTGGTTGTTGTGGTATTGGGGGGAGGAGGGGGAATGTGATTTAGGATCCGTTTGTAAAAGGTTCCGGTGGACGATGGAGGTTGTTTTAGTCTTTGATTGGTAGGTTGGAGGAGAGTTTTGTGACATGGGTGTGTGGGTAGACGGGTTTTTGCGTAAAATTGGGTGCCTATCATTTCGAGGTGGTTCCTTATAGGTAGTATCTTGGTTTCGTTATGAAGGTGTTGTTGAGGGGTTGTAGGTGTGCAGCCGGTGATGGTGCGAAGGGCTTTATTTTGCGTTATTTGGAGTGTCGTTAAGTTTTGGTCGGAGAGCAGAGGGTGCCAGACATGGGGGAGGCATAGTTGATGGTGGGGCGTATAAATTGTTTGTAGATTGCAATTGAGGTTTGTATGTTGTTGTGTATGTCAGTGTTGGCCACTGTTTTGAGGATGTTGAGTTTTCTGGTTGCGGCTGTGGTGGTATTTTGAATGTGTTTGGAGAAAGTGAGGTGAGTGTCAAATGTTAGGCCGAGAATCTTTGGGGTTTTGTTGAAGGGTATGGGGGTGTTGTTTAGTAGGACTTGTGGGTGGGTGTTGGATATGTGTTTGTCTGTTGTTATGAGGGTTATGGAGGATTTGTTTGGTGATGCCGTCATCCTGTTTTCTACTAGCCAAGTTTGGAGTTGTGTTAGGTAGTCTTGTGTGAGTGTTGTTGCGGTGGAGAGGTCTTCGTGAGTGGTGGCAATAGTTATGTCGTCGGCGTATGTAGTGATGTGGGTGGAAGCTGTTTGGGGTTGTGGGAGGTCTGCTGTGTATAGGTTGAATAGAGTGGGGGAGAGTATGGCTCCTTGGGGAACTCCGTTCTTTATGTTGATGGTACGTGATTTATGGCCGTTTTGTTGTATTTGGGCGGTTCTTCCTGATAGGAAGTTGGATAGCCATTTCTTAGTATTTGTTGTGATGTTGGATTGGAGGATTTTATGGATAAGATTATGTCTCGGGACAGTATCGAAGGCTTTGTTTATGTCAATTGCTATTAATATAGTTTTGTGATGTGGCTTATGGTTTAGTCCGTTTAATTATAGGTTGGATGATGTTGGTAAGTGCAGTGGTGGTGGAGTGGTTGGGTTTGAACCCGTGTTGGAAGTTTTGTTGTGGGAATGAATTGGAGGATAGAATTTAGGATTAGTTTTTCAAGAAGTTTTGAGATGGTGGATAATAAGGAGATTGGGCGGTAAGAGGAGGGGTTTGAAGGGTCTTTGCCGGGTTTTAGTTTAGGGATGATTAATGCTTTTTTCCATAGGGGAGGGATATAGTTGAGTTGGATGGATTTGTTGAAGAAATAATATATATATATATATATATATATATATATATATATATATATATATATATATATATAATATATATATAATATATATATATATAGTATATATATATATATATATATATATATATATATATATATATATTGCAAGTTATGTA
>SEYY01022315.1:75000-82500 GCA_009176605.1 Armadillidium nasatum | reverse complement strand
TTCTATTTTGAATCTCGGATACAATTATACAGGCTATATTACTGCAAGAAAATTTGGTAATTGGTTCACAATGGTGGATTTTTTCATACAAGACCAAGTTTCTGAAACTAACAACATACCTAAATATTTGAAGTTTGACTGGAACTACACGTAGGGATTTGAAACTTATAACATACTAGTTTCTATTTCGGCAAAGTTGCAGGATCATTGTTAGATCCAACACACTAGTTTTGCTTAATCTAACCTGGACTTAAAGGGTAAAATTATGTCTGACTAATAAATAGACCTAACCTAATAAGGTTAGGTCTATTTATTGGCCATTAGATGTAATAACAACCTAACGATTAACAAAAAGTTCTAACTTATTAAAATACCAATATTTACTCAGTATATATATATATATATATATATATATATATATATATATATATATATATATATATATATATATATATATATATATATATATATATATATGATTCGGCCGTCGTCGAGAGTAGATGTGTCTAAAAGCAGATGGGAAAAGAAAAGCAAGAAGAATCAGAAAGAAGATTGAGGAGAGAAAAGAAGAGAGAAGGTTTTGCATTTAGATAGTAATGAACAAAAGTTTTAAAAACTAATACCTAAAATTTATTTAAAATATTTTTTGCATTAAAAATTTGAATAAGTTTCGATAAAATTAAAATCTCAAAATCTATAGAGGAGCAACAAATCTTTCAAGATAATGGACTTTCGGCTTTTAATGAAAAATTAAACCTTGACATTGAGAATTTGAAGTTTGGAAACAGGAGTTTGAAAATCGACGACAGGATCGGATCATGTGAAGAGAAATAAATGCAAGGACGACAGGACTAGCCATCCGGCCTTGTGATTTCTCTGTCAACGGCTTGTAACTACTCCAGAACCAGCATTGGGAACCATTGCTCGGAGAAGCGCAATCTTTTGAAGACCCCTGGAAGAGAGTGTTTAGAGGTTAGTTGGAAAACGATGCTGGTCCTACTGAAAGGGTGAAAACCCTACTTGTGAGTTTCGATAAGACTCATGGACCGGCATGGAGACCAACGAGCCGAAAACATGATCTTTTAGAGGGCTCTGAGAGAACTTCTACGAGCAAATGGAGAAAGATGCTGGTTCTACTGACAGGGTGAAAACCCTTCCTGGGAGAAGTTGTAGATAGATTGTAGATATATATATATATATATATATATATATATATATATATATATATATATATATATATATATATATATATATATATATATATATATATATATATATATATATATACGGTATATAAAATACTTTTTTTTATTATTTTTTTTTTCCTATGAAATGAAAGCTATATTAGATTTGTTTGCAATTTCCATACCTATGATCATGCTGCAAACTCGTAATGTCCCTACATGTAGTTCCAGTCAAACTCACAATGTGTAGTTATGTAGTTCCAGTTGAACTCACAATGAGTAGGTATGTTAATAGTTTCAGCAACCTGGTCTTGTTTTAAGAACTCCACTATTGTGAACCAGACAATTACTGAAAATATATAAAGAAAATCTGCTTCTATATACTAATCTTAATATTACTTGCATTTTAAACATTAAAAAGCTTCAAAGGTTATAAAATAATCCACCAGTAAAAAAAAAAAAAAAATATATATATATATATATATATATATATATATATATATATATATATATATATATATATATATATTATATATATATATATATATATATATATATATATATATATATATATATATAATTGAGGCAAAGAAGCATGTCCTTACTAAGATTTGAGCTCATGCTCCAATAATTTTAGGTGTTTATACTTTACACCTATTATATTGTGGCCATATTAGCAATATTAAATTAATTAAGATATGTTAAAAGATCTAAGAGGTGGAACATGTTTATAGTAAATAAACTTTTAATAGGAATTATGGCATGTAAAAGCTTTACTTGAAGGTGACTTTTATGAATCATTGAGATAGTGATTATGATGACGGACATTTTGGTTACTGAATGCAGAAGTTGTGGTTTAAATTTCTTAACCTTTCGATTATTTATATAAGAATAAGGATAGAGATATTTACAATGTAAAAAATAAATTAATAGGAATTCCAGTGAAATAAAAGCTCCACTTGAAGGTGACCTTTTTTAGGTGGCTGGGATAGCACAGTGGTTATGAAAATCAACATTTCAATTTTGCCTGTATTTTGAATTCTGAGGAGGATACATTTATATGCTTTCCAGTTATTTAGATACACATTACATAAATTATATTATGGTTTTGTTCACAATATTATTTTCTTAGCTTATATAAGAGTAACTACCCATTGATGCATTGGATCCTTTTAATTATGAATAAAAATGTTAAGATTTTGTGTAAATTCCACAGAGAATGAGTAATAAGCATTTGTGTTTTAACAAAATACAATTATGATTTTGATAAAAAATTGTTAAAATTAAAGTAATGTTTTATTGTTATTTTTATATCTGCATTTCCTGAGTTTTGGATAAATTTAAATATTAAACTGTGTTAAAACTTGTTGAAAGTCGAAATCTATATATTTAGTCCTTAAAACGTTTTATTGTGGATGAATATTTTAGTATCAGTTTTAATATTTTGTGCACATATTAACCCAGAATAATTCAAGAATGTATTAAAGGATGAATATAGTATAGGATAAGTTATGCGATAAAGCTTGATAGGAGTTTGACGCTCTGTTTTAGTTTGACAAAAATGGTTGATAATTTTTAGTGGTAGGCTAATTAACTCTTTCTTGTCTTCTAGTGAAACTGGCAAATGTTTTCAAAATTTTAGCATCACATCATTTTAAGTTCACTAATCTTAGTTGATAAGAAGATGGTAATTAATTATTATTGAATATTGTGGATGAAACTTGTTGTAGAGTTAGAAATAAAATATATTACCACTCATTTCTGAATTTTTTTTGCAGATGAATTTGTAATTATTTTTAATTTTTAATATACAATTTGAAGTTCTACCTAGGATTCTATATTGTGATGGATCCTAGTAATCATCCTGACTATTCATCAAATAATACACAAGTATGTGGAAGTGATGCACTCACTAGTAGTTATGGATGGATTATTCAGGGCATTTTGGCCACACTTGTGTTTGGATTACTAGTTGGTATGTAATAATAATAATAAGGAAGAAGAAAAAAAATCAGTATAATTTCTGCCAAAAGCCATCAAGTACACAAATTTTCACTGAATTATGCATAATCATTGAATTTTTAAAAAAATTTTTTAAATAACCTAAATCATTAAATGTCAGGCATGTGTAAAAACTTCAATTTGTTCATATTTTATAATTTTTATTTCAGTTAAGAGATTCTGTGAACCAGTAAATCATCGCAGATCTTGGCTTGTTTGGTTTTATGATACATCTAAGCAAGGGTTTGGCTCAATTATCGTTCACTTTGCTAATGTCTTTTTAGCAGAATATTTTATTGGAGATCCTTGCACTTGGTAAATGTGGAAGGTTTTAATGTCAGAATTTAATCTTAACATTCCTTTGTGTTCTTTAATATTTCTCTTGGATGTTGTCTAGAGGTCTATTCAAACTGTATATATTTATCTTTTTTAAACTATTTGTAAATTTATATATACTTTACAGTTTATTCTAAAGCATTAATTATTTCAAAATTATCAGCCTTAAAATAATATTAAATCTAATCCACTTCTCGACTTACAATTAAATAATAAATCTAATTACATAAATCAGTAAAATCTATATGAACAATATTAGTGTAATGCAAAGATATTTCATCTCTTACAATTGTTTTTAAAATTTAGCTTAAAAGTACTCCAGATTTTACTAAAATTATTTAAATTTTGTGTAAAGTCTATTATAATCTTATAGAGTTATAAAATTTACATAGAACTTACGTTCTTTGATAATTAAATTGTAATTGGCATGTGTTTTTCATCAGTCTAAAATTTAAAATATTTTTGAAATGAGAAGTAAAATACTATATTGACAAGATCGTAATTGATAGCATTTATTTGTGTATTTACATGAAATATTTTTATTTTATTTTATTAAATGGAATTGGCTGAAAATTTTTTTTTTTGAATTACAGGTATATTGTGAGCTTCCTCTTGGACTCAACTTTAGGTCTTTTAATTGTGTGGGTAGGTATTCGTTTAAGCATTCACATTGGAAGAACAAAAGGAATGCCTACGCTACTATTTGGAGAGTATGGTAATTAAATTTTTTAAAATAATTTTTCTCAAAAGGATAGTTAAAATCAAGCAAAATTTTAGTAGCTTTTTGTTTTAGGTTAATGTATGAGTCAAGTGGTAGTATATATTCTAAGAAAGTAAGGTTTTACTAGTTTTAGTGTTATCTGTTAAATATGAAACAATAATAGTAATAACGTAGGTACGAAATAATTAATTATACTAATGACATAATTACTGGAATATATTAGTTGCATTTCCCCCCACAAGTCTTTTGAAAAGTTTGTATCTTTGTTTGCTTGTTTGGTTATATCATGTAATAGAAAAAAAAGTACATTTCAAAACTGACTGAAAGTTGTCAATCTTATTTGATCTTAATTATTTTTTTTTCATTATTTTTAAATAAAATTTGTTCATCTTTGGCATAAAACTTCAGAACGGTCATTTCAGTTAAAGTCCCTACCTTTGCTTTCTGTCTTAGCATATTGGCTCTAATTTTTGTAAACAAAGCATCATTTGAAAAAGTTTTTGACAAGAACTTAGTATTTAAAAATAAACAAAGTTTATGACATTCACAAATATTTATGCTGGTGTCATAAACCAGACAAACTTCATTAGGAAATTGACAAAACCTAATCATACACCATCAGACAATATCAAGCACTTGTTGAACATTGGGAAATGCAACTGCTGATTTCAAAGAGTGAGGATATATATATATATATATATATATATATATATATATATATATATATATATATATATATATATATATATATATATATATATATATATTATATATATATATATATAGTTTAGTTTTGCAGAGGTGTACTAAACTATCAACCAAAGGACCCAGGTTTGATTTTGGTGAAAGTTTGTTGTTTTTACGTAGAAGCAAAAAGCGTAAATAAAATTCAAAGTAAGGATGAGTAAGAGGTTATCGGTGGAAAAGTGTTGGTAACTTAGTCTTACACCATGTCTTAACCAGGTAACAAGGTTATTCTAAACATTCCTTTGGAATATGGAGCTACTGTTGTATATATATATATATATATATATATATATATATATATATATATATATATATATATATATATATATATATATATATATATATATATATATATATATATATATATATATATATATATATATATATATAAATAACTGCTTTGTTTTTATCAAAGATTTCTTATTACACTCGTACAAGAGTCTCCGTCAGGTCTTTCCCCCTCCCCCCCTGGGAGGTCTGTGTGGGTCTTATCGCCGCCATATATATATATATATATATATATATATATATATATATATATATATATATATATATATATATATATATATATATATATATATATATATATATATATATATATATATATATATATATATATATTTCAGGTTGTCCGCCGTCCATACACGCCTGGGGACACCAGTGTATGATATACATTTTGATTTTGTTTATAGAAAAAGTTATAATAACTGTTCTTATGGCTTTTCCAATTTGGAGTGGCGTTCGAGACTTGATATTGTCTCCTTTCCATGATCCAAAAGTTGAAGTAGTCTTTGCTGTTGTTATTATACCTTTCTTTGTTAATGTAAGTATGAAAAAAAGAAAAATGTATGAAATGCAGAAGTTGATGAAAAAACAAATGCTTAGTGTTTATGATTGAAAATTGAAGATTGTCAATTGTTAATTTAAAAATAATATATTGGGTTAGATAAACTTAAATATCGTAGACTAAATTTATAATGTTATATGCAAAAGAAAGGTAATTGAAAATATATTTAAAATACCAAAAAAAAATACATTTTAATTTTTCATAAGGAGAGAAAGGGGGAAATTTTTAAAGACAAATTTTGAAGAAAAAAAAAGAGTATAAAAAGTTTGAAAGAGGGGGAGGAAAATACTGTTGAATATTTAAGTACAATTTCTTCAGTTTTTTTAAAAAGTTTTTGTCGTAATCGTTAACTTATTATATTTGAAAAAAACAGACGTTAAATTACAGTTAGACAGTGAAATTTGAGAGTAATGCCATATTAATCTGTTATTTAATTATTTATAAATTATTTTAGTTGCAAGGCTTGGGTATGAGAAAAGTTTTAACTCTTGAAGAGAGGTATAGATATTTACACTTTTTTTTCTTCAGGAGTATGAAAAAGAAATAAATTAGGTGTTTAAAGAACATAACGGGGAAAAAAAAAAAGAGTGATGGTAATATTTTATATATATCCTGCAGTAAGAATACTGGAAAAAATTATATTTATCTTTTATTAAAAGGGTTTTACAGTCAATTGATGGTGTCAGTTAAAAGGATACATGAAAATGTTTGAATTGCCCAAAACTGCTTCAGCATTTCAGTGGAGAAAGAACTTCATAGGGAGTTCTCATTTTATATTGAACATTTCCTATTAGTCGTTTAAATCATAAAAAGATTTTAAGTGGGGAAATAATTTCTCTTTAAATTTAATTTTTATATCTTTTTAATGCAGTTGTAATAATAAAGTTTAAAACTTTTTTTTGTATTATATGTTGTCTGATGATCTTTCAGTTAAAAATGTTTTGAGGTTAAAAATTTAAATTTTGTATTTGATAATAAAATAACAGTTTCTAACCTATATTTTGTATCAAATATTTTTGTTAAAATGTACAATTTGTATTTTTATTTAATTATTTTAAAAATTTAAAAAAAAAAAAAAAAAAAAAAAAAAATTTTTAAAAATTAAATTTAAAAAAAAAAAAAAAAAAAAAAAAAAAAAAAAAAAATTATATAATATATATATTATAATATATTATAATATATATATAATAATATATAATATAATATATATATATATATATATATATATATATATATATATAATATATATATATATATAAATATATATATATATATATAATATATATATTATTATTATTATTATTATATTATTTATAATTATTATTATTTTTTTTTAGGCTCTTATTTTCTGGGTCACTGACAACTTTTTGATGTTGAAATACAAAAGTAAAAATTCGTCACTAGGAAATAGTCCTATTATTATATCGTCTTACAAAAAAGAAAACAAAAGCAGTTCAGATTCAAAGGTATAATTCGTAATTATTTTAAATAAATTTTAGCTATTTTTAATTAGTATCTATCATTATCTTTGGAAGAATAATATTCCAATATAAAAATTTTTCAAAATATACTACTTAAAATTAAGCTTGCATTCAGAAATATATTCATTCTTTTTTTTTTATAGATGTTATTAGTCGTTTTCTCACTTTTTAATACATAAATAA
>SEYY01022315.1:37500-40000 GCA_009176605.1 Armadillidium nasatum | reverse complement strand
ATAATAATAATAATAATAATAATAGCAATAATAATACGCTATAAATCTTATAATATTACTCACATATATACATATTGGTATGCATGGTCAAACACCATCTTTTGTAATCATAAATAATTACGTGGAGAAAAAAAGTCTTTTAAACAAAATTCGGAATAAAAAACAAGGAAAAATCGCCCATAAGATACAAATGCATAAAGCTCAATCATTATTTATTTGATTCTTGGAGAGAAACATTTCCAAACTTATGTGAGCAGAGAATTCAATGGTATGGAACCAGAATAAAGAGCCTATATATATATATATATATATATATATATATATATATATATATATATATATATATATATATATATATATATATATATATATATATATATATATATATATATATATATATATATATATATATATATATATATATATATATATATATATATATATATATATATATATATATATATATATATATATATATATATATATATATATATATATATATATATATATATATATATTATATATATATATATGACTTGTTATATTATTAAAGATATGAACAGTATTGAAAATATATTCTAATGGTTTATATTAATATTAATATTTTAAATATTTAAAATAACAATGTAATTGCAGGATATCTTCGTAAGTTTGTGAAGAAAAAAATTTATAATAAAGAGGGTGGAGGTAGTGAATGGGGGGGTCTGCTTTAGAAGAGAAATTGTATCCCGCCTGCCATGCATTAACAGAATGGCGATAGGTTCTTAGAGGCTTTCTCCTTGCTCTTAGCTTCGAATGACTCAAGTCGTTAAAATGAATACATTAGTTAAGTGCTCTTGTCACTGATGGGAAATAATCTCCGGCATCCGAGATAGGCCTGACCCTGCCAGAGGTATCCGCCGTGGGCCCAGAAAACCCAAGGATCTTCTTCGAAAGATCTCACTGAAAGGACGTTAGTCCTTCCTGAGAGAAGGAGATTATTTTTGCTTTTTATTTTTTATTTATTTTATTGTTCTTAAGTTCTTTTGAGTAATGAAAATAATGAATAACATCAATTTTAGAATTTCTCTCCCTTCATTATATATTAGACTTTCCTTTAAAGTAGATAGAAAATTTTATCTATCTTAAATTATCTATATAGGATTAAACAGATACTCTCGTCTTTTGTTTTACTGAACGTTATTCAAAAACTGTGGCTAAATATTCTTTTTTTAAAGCTTACCACTCTCCACGGGCTAATCCTTTTCTAGGAGTTGGAAGAAGTACAAAATGAAAAGAAAAACCACCCAATGCCGAGCCTAACGAATATCTCTCCGAGTTAAAAAAAAAGTTAACATTATAATCCACTAACAAACTTTCTTCCAATAACAACAATTCAAAATTTATTTTATTTATGAGATAAATTATATGTTGAGGCTGGATAGAGTCTTAATTGAAAGTTATTCTAAGTCAAATTTGTCAAATGTTGCAAATCGAAATTACCTGTTGTCAAATTGTCAAACTCATTTGAAGTTTTATTTTCTACAGTGAGTATTGCAAACATTTTAATAATGTTAAATAAGGAGTGAATTCTTTACAAAAAGGTTTTACTTTTTATGTTGATCATTTCCACCTTTTGAATAAGGCATTGTTGCTCATTTTTTATGAGTAAGTTTGAAAAAGGAAAAAAAAAAAAAAAAAAAAAAAAAAAAAAAAAAAAAAAAAAAAAAAAAAAAATAAAAAAAATAAAATCTCCAACTTTGAATAATATAAGAGAAAAATTTCCTTAAAAAAAAAAAAAAAAAAAAAAAAAAAAAAAAAAAAAAAAAAAACTTGCCTTTTTGGCCTTTTCTCAAATTTTTTTTTTTTCTATTATTTTTTATTTTTTATTATTATTTTAATTTTTTTTTTTTTTTTTTTTTTTTTTTTTTTTTTTTTTTTTTTTTTTTTTTTTTTTTTTTTTTTTTTTTTTTATTATTATTATTATATTATTATATATATATATAATTATATATATATATATATATTATATATATATATATATATATATATATATATATATTATATATATATATATATATATATATATATATATATATATATATATATATATATATATATATATATATATATATATATATATATTTATATATATATATATATATATATATATATATATATATATATATATATATATATATATATATATATATACTTTAATTTTCGGAATCTATCCTTCTCTTTGTGACCTTTTGCTAATCTCTTCCTTAAATTTCAAATTAGGACAGAGAAAACACGATCGTTTCAATGACTCATAAACCATTTCTCCATCTTTCTATTCGACACAACTTTCCTCACAGCTATGACATCTTCGAAAAGAAACAACTCAAGCATTCGTCTGTCCTTAATATTTTCGATGTTTCTTTTCTCGTGATCTCTCTTGGAAAGGTCACATTACTTCATTTTCTAAACAAGATTCTAAAGAAGCTGAGTGTTCTGAGGTGCTTTGGGAATTTCTTCA
>SEYY01022315.1:15000-25000 GCA_009176605.1 Armadillidium nasatum | reverse complement strand
TATTTGGTAGGCCTCCTGCCTTTGTCCACCAGAGGAGACATAAAATATATATATATATAATATATATATATATATATATATATATATATATATATATATATATATATATATATATTATATATATATATATATATATATATGCGCAACATTCACCTTTGGCTGAAAATTAAGAATAGAGACAGTAGGGGAAATCAGAGTAGGGTTCACTGTCAGAGCTCTCAAACACCTGAGTTTCAGTTAAGAACAATATATGAGGTCTAGAAGAAGAGAGGTGGTTTTCACCAAAGTGGAAATTAGGCAAAAGACCGCGAATGTTGAGAGCAGGAGAGTTCATAAGACGAAAAGACCTTGACTACACCTTCTCAAGGATAGCTGTATGAGTGGAACCACCCCAGATGTGTGACGCATACTCCATACAGGGGCGAACAACACTCTATACAGAGCAAGCAACTGGGGTGTCAATCCAAAATAGCTGTAGGCGTCTTCCCTATATATATATATATATATATATATATATATATATAATATATATATATATATATATATATAATATATATATATATATATATATATATCCCATTAGGGAAAGTCTTCAAAAGTTTTAAAATTCTTTCAACGCTTGATTGGAGTATAATATATCAGCAATTTAGAAACTTCTTCGTTCTCTCTCTCTCTCTCTCTCTCTCTCTCTCTCTCTCTCTCTCTCTCTCTCTCTCTCTCTCTCTCTCTCTCTCTCTCTCTCTCTCTCTATATCTATATATAATATATATATATATATATATATATATATATATATATATATATATATATATATATATATTATATATATATATATATATATCGTACACGTTTCTATTCTTGGGAAATCTGGTTTTTATAATAAATAGTAGTACTAAAGCTCGGAACATTTTCTTCGGAGAAACAATAAAATTTTTGGTTAAAATTTTGTCTTTTATTTATTCACAAAAAATCATATTATTAAACACTGGTTAAAACGGATTTAAAAACTAATTCTATGTTATTAAAACAATTGTAGGATAACATTAGGTTAAAGCTTATTTTTCTTTTTCTTTTTTCAACGTTTCGGGAATTATATCAAACCCATCATCAGGAAACAGTTTTGATTGTTTTTTTTTTATAAATAGAATAGAACCATCCCATTTTTCCATCCTATCACAAACCAACCAACCAACAGATTTAAAAATCTTAGAATCCATCCACATCTCCATTCTTAAACCTTCTCTCAATAGTGACAGTGGCCCTTTCAAACTACAACTTAATTGATTTATTATTTTATTAATTATTTATTTTATTGTTTGATTTTTATTTTTGTTATTTTATTTTAGTTATTTGTGTCATGTTTGTTCTAATATTTCTGTTCTTTCTACAGATGAAAGATTTTTAATTATTTTATAAAAAAAAAACAATCAAAACTGTTTCCTGATGATGGGTTTGATATAATTCCCGAAACGTTGAAAAAAGAAAAAGAAAAATAAGCTTTAACCTAATGTTATCCTACAATTGTTTTAATAACATAGAATTAGTTTTTAAATCCGTTTTAACCAGTGTTTAATAATATGATTTTTTGTGAATAAATAAAAGACAAAATTTTAACCAAAAATTTTATTGTTTCTCCGAAGAAAATGTTCCGAGCTTTAGTACTACTATTATATATATATATATATATATATATATATATATATATATATATATATATATATATATATATATATATATATATATATATATAATATATATATATATATATATATATATATATAATATATTTTTTTTTATTTTTTTATTTTTTTTATTTTTAATTATTATTTAAATTTTATTATAAATTCATCCTATTCATGTAATATTAATTTGTTTCTTATTTTTCTTCTTCGTATTTTTTCCGATTCTTTTTGTCGTTGTTTTTTTTTGCTGTTAATTTTGCAGTTCTTTTCGATGAGTTTTTGATTTACCACTTTTTCTCTTAATTGCTGTTAATTTATTGGTTGCTGGAGGTAGATATCGACGTCGTGGTCACTGTTGTTTGTTGTTTTTGCTATAATTATTGTTGGTATTGTTCTTATTGTTAGGCGATGATTGTTGTTGGGGGATGGTTGTTGCTGTTGTTATTTTTGTTGATGTTAGTTGTTTGTTGATGATGGAACTATATTGCTGTTGCTTTGGTTATTGTTGTTGATGTTTCGCAGAACCTTTTAATATTGTTGTGTTGCTGTGTATAGTATATATATATATATATATATATATATATATATATATATATATATATATATATATATATATATATATATATATATATATATATATATATATATATATATATATATATATATATATATATATATATATATATATATATATATATATATATATATATATATATATATATATATATATATATATATATATATATATATATATATATTCTAAAGTTAAAATATATTATTTTTTTAAACTCTATTAAAAAAATTGTAATTTTTATTATATTTTTTTTTTATTTTTATATAATTGAAGCACCTGCAATCTGTTTGATCAATATAAATTTTGAATTAGATTTAATTTAAGAATTTAATTTATTCTTTAATTTTAATATTTTATTTACTTATAATTTAAATTTAAATTTTTTAAAATTTTATTTTTTGTTCTTGTAATTTTAATTTTAATTTGGGTTAGTATAACATTAATTACAACGTTATTATTTTTTCATATATTATTTTTTTTAATATTAAAATAATTTAAATAATTTTTTTAAATCTTTTCAAACAATTTTTATTTATTTATTATTTTTTATTTACAGATATTAATTGGACCATCTACGTCATGCTATATATATATATATATATATATATATATATATAATATATATATATATATATATATATATATATATATATATATATATATATATATATATATATATATATATATATATATATATATATATATAAAAAAAAAATTGTCCTAACGAATTGTTGGGACAAATGGCAGAAATGTCACAGTAAAATTTTTAAATAGAGAAAAGACATGCTAAGCATAAGAAAATCGCTTAACCGATTTATTTTCTAAAAAGATTTGTTGTGACATTTTAACCACTTGTCCCAACGATTCGTTAGGACAATTTTACCATTATATATATATATATATATATATATATATATATATATATATATATATATATATATATATATTATATATATATATATATATATATATATATATATATATATATATATATATAACGTGTATGTATGTGTTAACCTGTATATACTTTAAAAAGAATTGAAATCTATCTTTGACAATTGCAGCCTTTATACGCGAAGCTCTTTTTGAATATAAAATATTACTTTTTGCCCAAAGGCTTTTCAATGGCTTTTAACCCGACTTCACATTACGCAAACTTTTAAGATCACAGAGAAAATCGAGTGTGTGTGTGTGTATGTGTGTTTTTATTATACATGTAGATGTGTCAGAGGGTGTATGAATGATACGTACAATCATGTATATATTTTATTTACGGACATGAGAGTTTGCTGGAGCACAGAGCGTTAAATGGGATCACATTTGAAGAAGAAGCCTTTTGATACTTCACTGTCTTGATATATATATATATATATTATATATATATATATATATATATATATATATATATATATATATATATATATATATATATATATATATATATATATATATATATATATATATATATATATATATATATATATATATATATATATATATATATATATATATATATATATATATATATATATATATATTATATATATATATATATATATATATATATATATATATATATATATATATATATATATATATATATATATATATATATATATATATATATATATATATATATATATATATAATATATATATATATATATATATATATATATATATATATATATATATATATATATTATATATATATATATATATATATATATATATATATATATATATATATATATATATATATATATATATATATATATATATATATATATATATATATATATATGCATAGTGTAACAAAGTTTTTCCTCTTCCACTGTTATGAGAATTTTTCATTAAAATTTAATGTTTAGGTCTTTTAAAGTATTTAAATTCTTAAGTTTTATTATTATTTGCCTCGAAAAAAAGAAAAAGTTTAATTTTAAAATTTCTTCCTTTTTTTATTAATATTAATACAATTGTTCTTTGTAATTTAAGTGTTATATGTATATATATATATATATATATATATATATATATATATATATATATATATATATATATATATATATATATATATATATATATATATATATATATATATATATATATATATATATATATATATATATATATATATATATATATATATATATATATATATATATATATATATATATATATATATATATATATATATATATATATATATATATATATATATATATATATATATATATATATATATATATATATATATATATATATATATATATATATATATATATATATATATATATATATATATATATATATATATAATATATATATATATATATATATATATATATATATATATATATATATATATATATATATATATATATATATATATATATATATATATATATATATATATATATATATATATATATATATATATATATATATATATATATATATATATATATATATATATATATATATATATATATATATATATAACCTTCCTTTACATTTATTACTGTCTCTATCCTCAAATGTTATCCAATTGAGGATGTTAGGAATACATGAGTTCGATGTTACCTGTTGTCGAATTTTCTATTGTTTGGAATTTGCAAAATTTTCTGCCTTGTTTCTTCTTCTTTCTTGCCACTCTGAGACTAGATTCATCTGTTCTTTCTATTTATCCTCTAACTATATATATATATATATATATATATATATATATATATATATATATATATATATATATATATATATATATATATATATATATATATATATATATATATATTCTAAACTCCTCTAAACTATTCTAAATTCCTCCTCTATACAACCGAAAATAAAATGTTTTCTTTTCTCCTTTCCGCTAAAATCATCATTTTAGGAGATGTGAATGCTCACTCTTGCCAATATGTATCCTTATATTCTCGAGATGCAATTGGTGAACTCTCCTTCAGTTTCCTATTGCCAATTGTCTTCCTCAGATGGTGCAGTTTCCTTCTCGTATCTTTGATGGTCTTTGTCTTGGAGATTAACCTAACATCTTTAAACGTTTTCTTAATTTCAAGTCCATCTCATTATATAGTTAAACTCTTTTCACTTCTCTATTACTTCAATGATTTTCCATTCTTGTTCTCCATTAGAAAATGCAATAATCTTTCTTATTTCCCCTTATTCACGCTTTATTCTTACGTTTTACCTAAAAATGCCAACTCTTTCTTTTCTTTTCTTCTGCTAAAACTAAACTCTTCACATAATCATTTTCTTGTAATTTTAACTTTAAAAAATTCCTAAGTTATATATTTTTCACAATCCCTTCTCGATTGATTTATGTTTAATAATAAAAATTCATATGAAGACATGATCTCCTCTCTCTTGAACTTCAGTACCACGAAGTATGCTGATGACAATATCCCTCCAGTGGTCCTCAAAATTTGGGCTTTTTGACCTTATTATCATTCTCACTAAACAATCATCTTAAAGGATGGGTATTCTGAGATCCCATCAGATTTTCCTTACATATCAATAGTTATTTTCTCTGTATAAGGGAGTAGGTCATCCTTGTAAAGAGCATGCATTCCCTGTCTAGGGTCGTTTCACACATTCAGCTCTCCTTCTAAAGTTGTAGTCTTAGGTTTTTTTTCCACATTTAACTATTCTTTTTCCTTATTCCTTTTAATCATTTTTTTCGCTTTTTAAAATTAAACTTTTCTTTTCCTTATTCTTTTTAATCTTTTTTTCCGCTTTTTTACATTAACTATTCTGTTCTTATTCTTTTTAATCTTTTTCTAGTATCGAACTGTTGCATCTCTATACTTATTCCTTCGCCTATACATAGGGAACTAAATCTTTAAAGTCTTTAGTCACATACCTCCTACTTTGAGGAGAAAAATGTGAGATGTCTTTACTTACAGTCTAATAATTTTTATGTACAGTTCTCAGATCCTAGATTTAACTGCTATGCTTATTCTTACATATACGGTAATAATAAAGTCTGGAACACTCTTCCTTCTTCTATTTTCTTCACTTCTTTAGATTTGCTCACTTCCAAATAATATTCTCGCTTATGTTGGTCATTATTTTGGTTAATGAATTAACTAATTATTACTCTGGTGAAAGCTATAAGTTTCATGTTTTTTTTAGTATCATATATATATATATATATATATATATATATATATATATATATATATATATATATATATATATATATATATATATATATATATATATATATATATATATATATATATATATATATATATATATATATATATATATATATATATATATATATATATATATATATATATATATATATATATATATATATATATATATATATATATATATATATATATATATATATATATATATATATATATATATATATATATATATATATATATATATATATATATATATATATATATATATATATATATATATATATATATATATATATATATATATATATATATATATATATATATATATAAATCAAAGGAGGTTCTCAAAGAAATGAGATTTCAGAGAATTTTGATATAAAAATTTTTTATCAAAGGAAAGTCTTACAAAATATCGCAAGCGGAAATTTAATTTGTTCCGTCTTTAAAATTGTCTCTTAAGCCTTTTAATATTGTCAACCCTTGAATTTGCTGGAACCCCCCCTCCCCTCCTTCCCCAATTTCAAAATTTCGAAAACCCTCAAATTTTGGAAAGGCATGAAATAATTATGGAATCTTTTAAATTGTTTAATGGGATTCAAAACTTTTGGAATCCTCAAATTTGCGGAAAGGGGTCTACTAACTCGGGAATCTTTTAAAATTTAAATTATTAAAAGGAGTTTCAAAATTATGAAAGGGATTCTAATAATCCTGGAATCCTTTAAAAACTTCAATGGGTTCCAAAAATCCCGGATTCCCCAAAATTGTGGGAAGGGATCCAATAGTTTGGGAATCCTTTAAATTGGTTATTAGTGGTAGAGAAAAAAAATATACTAAAATATGTTTACTTAAAATTTAAATTAAAAATAGAAATTTAAATTTTAATTTTTTTTTTAATTTAAAATGTTATTGTGAAATAAAAATTTATGTTTTATTTTGTTTTTTTTATTTGTTTTCATTATTTTATTTTTATTACTTATTTTTTTTTTTTATATAATCATTTTTTATTATTACTTTTATTAATTCATATAGCTCAAATGGTTGAGCGATCAGTCTGATTGGTGGAGGTTCAGATCACTCTTTTAGATCATATGGGAGACAACTTCCTAGAGAAATACCCCCCTTAGAATAAGCCAATGAGTTAGAAGCACTAAAAACTTTTCAATTTATCCCAATGCTAAGAGGTCATGTTAGCTCAGCGGTAGAGCACTCGCCCAGTAATTGAGAATACCAGAGTTCGAGACCTGGTCGGTAAAAAAAATGTGAGCGATTTCTCCTTGCGCTTAGCTCCGAATGAGTACATTATTGAGGTGCTCTTGTCACTGATGGGAAAAAATCTAGGACATAAGACCTTCCTGTGGGATAAAGATTATTAAAGGAATATTTTTTATAATAATATTCAATTTATTTTTCTTAAAAATAATGTTATAACTTTTTCTATATCGTTAATGTTAATTTTAATATTAAAAAGATTGTAAAAATATTGTAAAATATTTCAGTTATATAAACAAGAATAAAGAAAATTTATAAAACATCCTCAATATTGTTGAATAAAAATATATTATTTCATTTTTTTAATATTTCTTTTATATTTTAAATTGAAAATCTATTAAATCTATTTCCAGATTTTGCCTTCAAGCTATTTCCAAAATCTACATTCTGCTTATTTCCAGACGGTCTGAAAAAAAAAAATAATTTTTTTTTCATTTAATTTTGAAATTTTTCTTTTTTTCTTTTTTTCTTTTTTTCCTTTTTTTTTTTTCTTTTTTAAGAGTCTTTTGGATCGTGTTTTGATAATCGTTCCAATAATATTTTGTTTGGAAAAAATAAAAAATTTAGTTTTACATTTTATGCATCAAAAGAAATAATTCCTTTTATCATTTAAGTTTTATGATTGCTTGCATTCATATCGTTTTTATATTAAGGCCTCTCTCTCTCTCTCTCTCTCTCTCTCTCTCTCTCTCTCTCTCTCTCTCTCTCTCTCTCTCTTCTCTCTCTCTCTCTCTCTCTCTCTCTCTCTCTCTCTCTCTCTCTCTCTCTCTCTCTCTCTCTCTCTCTCTCTCTCTCTCTCTCTCTCTCTCTCTCTCTCTCTCTCTCTCTCTCTCTCTCTCTCTCTCTCTTTCTTTAACTCTCATTCGGACTTTCTCAATAACCCACTCATCCCTTTCAATATCTTTCTTACCAATTTCCCTTTCTCTCTCTCTCTCTTTTTTCTTCCTCATTCTCTCTCTTCTTTTTCTCCTACCTTTTCCTTAAACTATTTTCAGGCGTTGGTTCGATCCCTCGTGAGGACCCTAGGAAGAAACTACCTAGAGAGTTCCTCTCCTAGAATAGGGCAATGCCCTAGAAACGACAGCTATATATATAGATATATATATATATATATATATATATATATATATATATATATATATATATATATATATATATATATATATATATATATATATATATATATATATATATATATATATATATATATATATATATATATATATATATATATATATATATATATATATATATATATATATATATATATATATATATATATATATATATATATATATATATATATATATATATATATATATATATATATATATATATATATATATATATATATATATATATATATATATATATATATATATATATATATATATATATATATATATATATATATATATATATATATATATATATATATATATATAATATGAAGGCGAAGAAGGTGTAATTTAATATGCAAATCCTTTTAAGAAGGCTGAAAAAAATCCAAATTATTTATTTGCTTACGAAACTTATATATCAAATAAGCCAAAATTACGAGATGAAAAGAAATTACCAAAACTTTATAAAGGATTCAACACCGTTGTTAAAAGAGGGTTGAAAATCTTATGTTAATAGAATTCATTTCGCTCCCGTACTTTTTTCCCTTTATAAAAATGAGTGTCGAGGGCAAGGATTATCCTCTCCCTCCATCCTTTTAATACCCCCTTCTCCTGTATTCCCCCATTTTCCACTCCTTCTTCCTCCTTTTATCAATTCTTTCCTGTGTAAACTTATTTATTGCTTGATGAAGATTTATAGAAGCAATTAGTGTTCAAAGTAATTTACATGATAACGAGAAAAAGAGACGCCATTTTGGATAGAGGGTGAAGTTTGAGGTCTTGAGTAAAGTTAGCGATAAAAGGTTTTTATTTTTTATTAAAATACCAAAATATTTCAAAATATTGCTTTATTTATTATTTAATAACATTTTATGTATATATATGTCCATGCATATTAGTGGGGTAGATTATATTGCTATTAATAACTAAATATTCAGGTTCATCAGTCGTGGTACAGTGGTAAAGCGATTGACTTACATGTTTGAAGAATCTATTTCGATTCATTTTGCGAATCTTCAATAGGAACGTAGTGTAGCAATAGAGTAAATAGGACAATAAAATTAATAATAATATTAAGAAAAAAAAAAAAAAAAAAAAAAAAAAAAAAAAAAAAAAAAAAAAAAAAAAAAACAATAAAATTAATAATAATTTTAAGAAAAATCAAAATAACCTTCAATAAGAA
>SEYY01022315.1:0-5000 GCA_009176605.1 Armadillidium nasatum | reverse complement strand
ATATATATATATATATATATATATATATATATATATATATATATATATATATATATATATATATATATATATATATATATATATATATATATATATATATATATATATATATATATATATATATATATATATATATATATATATATATATATATATATATATATATATATATATATATATATATATATATATATATATATATATATATATATATATATATATATATATATATATATCAGAATTAATTGCTTAGCTTAGTTAGCATATAACAAGATAAGTTTATATTCAAGGCATCTTATATGCGAAGCAAAGAAATTATTCTGCATTTATTTTCTTTCATTAAACTTCCCAAACTAATGTAATACAAAAAAAAGAGGAATAAGAAAAAGAAGAAAAATTTGAGTTTTTGAGCTTCCTCTTCTCATCTTCTTCCCTTCACTTTTGAAAATCTTGAAAATACACAAAACTGAAAGTGATTTCTTTTATAACTTTTACCCCAAACTTCAAACTTTGAAATTTGCATAAATCCCACTCTACACTTTATATATATTTACGTATATATATATATATATATATATATATATATATATATATATATATATATATATATATATATATATATATATATATATATATATATATATATATATATATATATATATATAATATATATATATATATATATATATATTATAAAAATTATAATTGGTAGTTGCCAGTTTAAATATTCTTCTAGTTAGAAAAGAGGCTCATGTTTCTGGAGACTGGAGTTAAAGTCAAAGGTTGCCAGTTTTGAATTCATATCTTTATGCTTTTTGTGTTTGTTCCGTACAGTTCAGTCGAGCAAATTTAACACCTTTATGATTTTTTGTGTCTCACAATCAAGTCGTGCAAAATTATTGCTCCTTATTTTCTAGACCTTTCGTTGTGTCTTATTCGTTTATGATTATATATTTATCGATAGTACAGTATAAAAGATATAGTCTAATTTCGAGACAAACATCAAAGAGTTTAAAATCTTCCTTTGCATACTGAAAGAATATTCTACGAATTCGGTTCAATTACTTGTATAGTCGTTAAATCTAGTCATATTCAAGTGCAAGTGATTGTATCGGAGTGGAGTATTCTTGAAGTAATAGTTACATTCAGAGTCTTTCGTGTCAATATTCGTTAAATCTTAGAGAGCTCTGTTTGTTAACACTTAAACTACTTATTCTTGTAGGCTGGAGGACGGATATAATATATTCGTCTTTAAGCGGTGAGAAAAACACAATTTTTCTCAAAAAGCTTTTACTAAAGTAATAACATCTCCGATTATTTAAGTATTACATATTTATATAATCGACAAACTCCAGTCTCCAGGAAAGAATATAGCCTCCAAATAACTAAACCTCTAATTAATCGATATAAATAGTCGACTAAACTATTTAATATTGAACTTGAAAAAATCCTTACATCCGGATATATTTTTGTTCGCACATTGAACAACCTTAATGAAATAATCTACCGTTGATTATTTTATCTTGAGAAAAATTGTGTTTCTTAAGATTTCATCTTAAGAAAATTTTAAGTTTCCCAGACTTCATCTGGTGAAATTTACGTTTCACGTATTACGTCAATTTATTAGTCTAATTTACGCTTACGCTTAATATTCTTTAATTGTAAAATAGGTTGCATATACAAATATTTATATTTGTATATACGTAAAAAGCTTAAACGACCTGAAATAAGGTTTAGAAAAGCTAACCTATAGTCGAAGTATTATATATAATACTATAGTCTTAACGAAAGACATTTAAGAATTTTGTATATATATATATATATATATATATATATATATATATATATATATATATATATATACTTTGCGTTTTTCAATTTTCTGTTGCGCATTTGCGGATTTATATTCGTTTGCGTATTTGAGTTTAAGTATTTTGCGTATTTGCGTTTAATTTGCGTATATTAATTTTTGCGTATTTTTCGTTTGTAATTTAATTTACATAATCTTTACGAAATGTCTCTTTTCAATAAGACAGCTGCATCTCAGTTGCTTTCAGAACTGGAGGACAGCTTAAGTGGAGAATTGAAGAGGGATAACGTAGTCACCCTCTCTACTGAAGAATGTAATCAGCTTCTTCAAGAATTGAAAGAAGAGTTGTCCCCAGTGAAGAGAGCAAGAGCTGTGATCAAAAGAAAGATCACTCTTCTTTTCAAAAGTATTCTGGAACTCTCCTCTAGCGAGGAAGATATTCAGATTACTTTATCGCAGCTTGAAGGCATAAAAAAGCATATTGAGGAAGTCAAGATCTTCGATAATAAGATAGAAGAAATAATCTCTAATTCTTCTTCTTTCAAATATGACTCCAGCATTTTAGATGAGGAGATCATAGAAACATCACATTATCATATGAATAATGAAAAGTTGCTCCTCAGGATGACTCCTGAAATAAGAACACATTCTAATTCTTCTGCGTCAGATCATTCTCGGGACGACACTGTGTCGCGTGAGGAAATGCAGAATATTCTAAAAAATATTCAAGCCTCAAAGCAGGAAATAAAAATCCCTGCAATCAAGTGTCAGATATTCAAGGGTGAAGGGGACCGACATTCATTCCGTTCATTCCTGCTCTCATTTCAAAATATTTATCGAGCTAGAAGAGATGTATCTGACGCCGCCAAGCTTCATTATTTGAAGTCACTTTTGGAGGGCAATGCTCTAAAAGATATTGAGCATTTGCCCAATATTGATGAAAATTTGGAGGTGGCATTGGACATCTTGAAGAGTCTTTATTTAGATGAATCATATATAGTCGATTCACTCTTTCATAAAATAGATTCTGCTCCTAATTTAGATAGTAAAAATCTGGAGAATATTCGTATATTCTTATCAGAGATGAGAGCAAATCTTCATGAGCTCAAGGAAGTTTGGTTTAAATTTCTTCGACGTTTCGACGGCAGGCTGTAAGCTAATGAGCCATATCATAGTCGACAAGCTCCCCTCCAATTTCTTGAGAGAGCTCAAATTACTGACGCAAGAGGAATATCCCTCCTTAAATCTAGTCCTAGATAATTATGGTCGTGTCCTGAAATCCTTAGAAAAGGGTAGAGTTAAGAGTCAGGCTTCTCCTAAAAAGGAAAAGTATTCTGAACAACGTTCAAAGCAAAGTAAGAGTGACAAAAAATCATCGTCTTCTTATAATGCTTCTGTCTCCTCTAAAGAGGAATTGTCAAAATATTCTAAAGAAAAGAATAAATCTGTAAATATTCAAAATGAAAAAGGGAAGAGAAAGTCTTCTTATTCTCCTCCTTCACGATGTAAATTCTGCGAAGGAAAACATCGAATGATTTCTTGTGAGAAATATTCATCTCCTGAGACAAGGAGAGAAAGATGTAGAGAGTTGAACATATGTTTCAACTGTTCTAGTTCAAAACATATTTCGAACAAATGTCCTGCGAAGAAATATGGACTTAGCAGTCCATGTGGAATTTGCGGAAATAGAGCTCATATTTCTGCTCTATGTTTTCAGAAGTCTAAGGTTTCCAGTGGTTCCTCTAAAGAAAATAGTCTACAGCCACCTTCCGATACTGCAGAAGATAGTCTAGCCAGTAGTAGCCACATTAGTATTAATGCTGGTTCTTCCATTTCCCAAAATATTCTGCCTACCATCTCTATTAACATCAAAAAAGGTAATAAAATCATACCTGTCCGTATGCTGTTGGACTTAGGTTCACAACATACATATTTTAACAGTAATATTCTTACCAAATTGGGTATAGATATTCAGTCCTTACCTTCCATTAATAATCGAATTAAAACCTTCTTAGGAGAGGAAGTAAGGACTCTAAGAACTTTAAATATAGAGATGGGCATTTGTTGTGGGAAAAAGTTCCATAGTCTCCCAGTCAATATTGACCCTCAGCTGGATGTCAGCTTTGAGGTACAAGGTTTAAGAGGAGCTATTCGGAACATAATCAAAAATGGCTATAAAATCGCAGATAATCACTATGAAAATATACATAGTGACAGGGTGACTAATATTGAGGGACTACTGGGCATAGATGCAATTCATCTTTTGAGGCATCTCAAAACCGTTCAATGTATTCGTGGCAGTGCTCTGGAAACCTGTCACGGGTTTGTGCCATTCGGGCCTGTCAAGACTTTTTTAACGCCTTCCCAGGAGACAGAAATCTTCGGGAAGAAGTCAAATAATCCTTCAAAGTCTAAAGTTTCTCCTGTCAAATATTCATGACAGAAAGAGGAACTCCCCATACCACCCTCTCTACGAAGATCTGTCAAAAGTGTCCCTTCCTCAATGGTAAATGTAATCATGGATCCTGTTCCTTCCTATTTTGACCCTATGCTTACATACTCATCCTGAAGCAGATCTAGATTTGGGACTAGAAAGTCTCTACAAACTGGATTCTTTAGGCATAAATGAGGAAAAGGATCAGGGTTCCATCGATGAGTATTATATCTCCAAATTCCATGAAACCATTGAGTTTAGGGACGGAAAGTACCATGTGGAGTTACCTTGGTACCAAGATATTCTGGAGCAGGTCCCTTCAAATCATCGTGTTGCATTAGCAACAATGCAGAGGGTCAAGAAGAAAATGACATCTCAGGGACTTGACCAGAGGTATGGGGATATATTCAAAGAGTATTTAAGAGAAGGTATTATCGAATCTGTTGAGGTGCAGCCTAAAGATTTTCATAAATTCATCTGGATACCTCACAGGCCGGTAATTAAGCAGGCACTTCAGATTACCACCAAAATAAGGCCTGTTTTCAACTGTAGTCTGAAAATAGGAAATAGTCCCTCTCTAAATCAGGCTATATATTCAGGAGTAGATTTAATCGCCTCCCTTTTCAAAATGTTAATCGCTTTTAGGACAAACAAATATATTGTTCTGTCCGATATTTCAAAAGCTTTTCTCCAAATTCGTCTGAAGTTGGAGGAGGACAGAAGTAGGTTTTGCTTTTTTTGGGAAAGCGATGGTAA
>SEYY01022314.1:112500-115000 GCA_009176605.1 Armadillidium nasatum | reverse complement strand
GAAAGCATTCAACCTGAAAAACGAGCCCACAGAGGAGGGGGTCGTATTAATCGACTGAAAGTCTCTCTGGGTCTAAAATCTAACCAGAATTTTACAAACATTGTTGCTAAGCTCAGACGATCTGAAACCCAGGTTTTGAGAGTTTAATAACTAACTTAGGATTTGAAAGAGGATTTTAGAGTGGGCTTTTAAATGTCGTGGAAAAATCAGTTAATGGTTTTCAATACAGATTCGATTTAATAAAGAACAAGCCTCCTAACTTACGTATATATATATATATATATATATATATATATATATATATATATATATATATATATATATATATATATATATATTATATATATATATATATATATATATATATATATATATATATATATCCAGTTTCTGATATCAGAGTGACCTTAGATACAATTTTCTTCGAATTGATTAATTATTGAATTGAATAAAATTTAACGTTCGATTATTGATTTTTTTTAAATATTAGAATTTATAAATGTTTTAACAATTAAATTTATTATTATTAACATCATTTTCTTTTGCGAAGAATTGATAAAAAAAAAATTAAAAGAAAGGCCAAAAAATTCCATTCCTTAAACGAAACACACATACACATACATAGACAGACAGACACACACTACACAGGCAACACACACACACACACACACACACACACACACATATATATATATATATATATATATATATATATATATATATATATATATATATATATATATATATATATATATATATATATATATATATATATATATATATTTTCGCCTTATCAATTCTCCTGCTCTCACTAATTCTCTACAATCTCTTTCTGCCCGTCGAAATGTTGCGTCACTCTCTCTCTACTATCGCTATTACAATGGACACTGCTCTTCTGAACTCTCTCGTCGCATACCTCCTCCATTAAGAAGGGCTCGTGCGACTCGTCTTTCTACACAGTCTCATCCTTTCTCTGTCCAACTCTCTGACCCCAGACTTAACCTCTATGCTCAATCTTACATTTACTCTACTGGTAAAGTCTGGAACACACTTCCTTCATCTATTTTTCCAACTACCTATGACTTAAGCACCTTTAAACGCCGTGTATCAGGTCATGTCGGCCTTTAATTTGACCATGTTTCCGACTTTCCTCCCAACTCTGGTGGAACAATGGTAGGCCTCTGGCCTTTGCCCACCAGAGGAGAAATAAAATATATATATATATATATATATATATATATATATATATATATATATATATATATATATATATATATATATATATATATATATATATATATATATATATATATATATATATATATATATATATATATATATATATATATATATATATATATATATATATATATATATATATATATATATATATATATATATATATAGTATATATATATATATATATATATATATATATATATATATATATATATATATATATATATATATATATATATATATATATATATATATATATATATATTTTATACCACACTTTCCCTATAAACCTTCCCCACTCATCCTCCAATCCCCCAATCACACTCCCTCTCTCCTCTTCCCAACTTAAATTAAACTCTCTTCTAAACTGTTTTCCACTTCCTTTTCCTCCATTCTTTTCAGTCTCACAATCTTCACTCCTCTCTTTACGTTCCCATCCTTCCTTCAGCCTCCCCTCACTCTAATTCTAGCCAGCACCAAATAATAGTCCGAAATTCCTCTAGCTGCCCCTCTAAACATATTCACATCTAGTAGCCTATCTCTTATTTTTTTCCTTAATACATATATCATCTATTGAGCCACCATCGCCATTTACCCCAGTAATCCAAGTTAACTTGTGACACAACTTTTTATTATACCTAGTATAATAAAAAGAATTGTATGAAAATTAGCAAGAGGGGTAAAATATTTTTTGCTTGCAATACAGTGGTTGACGGATTTGGCAAAATTGTCTGCAAAAATTTTAAATTTTTTCTTCAATATCAATTATAAATCTATTTCCCATGTATACTTCAACTAAATTCTCCCCATTTGCATTCCTATCCCCTACTCCAAACGGCACCGCTACCAATTCTTCCCTGTCCATACCAACCCTCGCATTGAAATCTCTTATTAAGCATACATTTACAGCCGCCTCGAAGCCACTTAAGCAGTCACTTACATTCTCTCAAAACACTCTCCTGTTATTCTCCCTCGCATCATTCACTGGAGCATAAGAACATACGAACACCCATTCCTCTCTGTTAAACCTCAATTTCACCCATATTATTCTAGAAGATATTCTTTCACACTTTCTCATACAATCTCACTATCTTTGATTCATTACTATCGCTACCCCTCCCTAGCTCTTACTCTCTGAATTAAACCTTTTTAAATTCACCAAAACCAATCTCGCTTTTCCCTTTAAGTTTAGTTTCTGTCAAACGTACTTAATCCAACTTCTTCATTTTACAAATCTCATCAATTTCCACCTGTTTCGTAT
>SEYY01022314.1:60000-65000 GCA_009176605.1 Armadillidium nasatum | reverse complement strand
GTTAAAGAATATAGTGTTAGTAAATATCTAGCAAATTCGTCGAACTCTTACGAAAGTAACAATAATAATAATAATAATAATAATAATAATAATAATAATAATAATAATAATAATAATAATAATAATAATAATAATAATAATAATAATAATAATAATAATAATAATAATAATAATAATAATAATAATAATAATAATAATAATAATAATAATATAATAATAATAATAATAATAATAATAATAATAATAATAATAATAAAATAATAATAATGAAAATAATAATAGTAATTATAGCAATAATAATTAAAATAATTATTTAAATATTAATAATATCAATAATAATATTAATAATAATTTTAAATTGATAATAATTATAATAATAATAATAATAATAATAATAATAATAATAATAATAAAAATAATAATAATCCTAAAAAAATAATAATAATAATTGTACTACTACTTCTATTATTATTATAATTACCTCTACTACTACTACTGCTACTACTACTACTACTACTTCTAATTATAATAATAGTAATAATAATATTCAAACTTTCTCAAAGTAATTCTTATGAGGAATGTTACTTTAGGTCAATATTTCTTTTAGAAATTTCCTTTCAAATTTCAAATAGAATTATTAGTAAATCTATTTTTTAAGTCAATATCTTTTCAAAAAACTTAACTCAAACCTTTCTGGGTTCTTACTTAACATTCATGGTACATTCCTTTCTTTTTTCTCGTGTTTCCTTTTTGCTAATATCTTGTACATTTTATCTTGCTCCTATTCTTAATTTCTTTTTCTTGTTCCTATTTTCTTGATTCTATTTCATATTTTTCTTTTACTTTATTCATATTCTCTTGTTTTTTTTTTTTATCTTGCTCCTATTCTCTTCTTTTCTGCTCTGCTCCTATTCTCTTCTTCTTCTTTTTTTAATATTGCTTCCATTCCCATTTTCTTTCTTCTTGTTTATATTCTCTTGCTTTTTTCCATTTTTCTTTTATCTTGTTCGTATTCTCTTGATTTACTCCTATTCACATTTTCATTAATCTTGCTCCATTTCTCATTTTCTTTTATCTTGTTCACATTCTCTTGCTTCTTTTCCTAATTTTCTTTTTTATTGTTCCTATTTCATGATTCCTTTTATTATTCTCATATTCCCATTTTCTTTTATCTTATTTGTATTCTCTTGTTCCTTTTAACTTGTTCTTATTCCCATTTTTCTTTTATCTTGTTTCTATTCTCTCGTTCTTATTGTCTTGCACTTTTTCTTTTATTGTACTTTTTCCTTTGACCTTGTTCCTATTCTCATTTTTCTCTAAACTTGTTCCTATTCCATGGTTTGTTTTTATTTTGTCCTTATTCTCTTGTTTCTTTTATTCCCATTTTTCATTCAACTTTTTCCTATTTTCTGATTCCTTTAACTTGCTTCTATTATTAATCTTGTTCTTATTTCCATTTTTCTTTTATCTTGTTCTTATTAATTTGTTCCTTTTATCTTGTACTTATTTCTTAATTACTTTAAATTGTTCCTTGTGCATTTCCTTTTCTCTTCATATTTCTGGGAAGGTTCACATTTTTCCTCTTGAAAGGAAATTTATAAAATGGGTTTGGCATTTTGAGGTGCAATCAGCAACACACAACAATCCTTTTTTTCTTTGTATATAGAGAGTCTTTTTTATTTGCATGGAACATATTTCATGTATTGTTTGGTTCGACTAATACATCTCTTCTTAAACTTGAGTAGCTTAGATCTTTTCCAATTATATTCTGTTGATTCTCTCTCTCTCTCTCTCTAGGCGTTGAATTTCTCTTTTTTTTTTTTCTCTCCGTTAATATAAAATTACAACGTGCATTGTTCCATTCAGCTCTTACTTATGGCATACTCTCATTAAGGAATTATCTTGATTCGATTGTCTTACCACACTGTCCTACAGTATACTTTCTCTACCGAACCCTCTGGCTTTATCGCTGTTACCGTTCTTTTATGTTCTCTGTTGGTAATATTTGGAATATTATTCTTTCTATTTCTCCCAATTTATTTTCCTTAATAATATAATTAAAGTACTGTTTCGTGTATTCTCCGCAAACACAGACACAGATACACACAAACACAAAGGCATAGACACAGACACACAAATATATATATATATATATATATATATATATATATATATATATATATATATATATATATATATATATATATATATATATATATATATATATATATATCGTAACCACCTTGACACTCGTGTGTGAGTTCGTACATTCGTTTTCTCAAACTACCTTTCAATTATAACATTAAGATCAGCTTTTCACAATGAATCCTGCAAAATTTTAATCAGTGTAAATCTTGGAGTGGAGAGGGGTGGTTGTTTTAAGTTTGTTGTCTTGCTCCATAGACTGGCTACTTTGGGAGAGACAACCATATTAATAATTTATAACTTGGTAACAATTTTACAATTAATAAATTCATCTGCATCATTTCGAACTTTTATTTTTTAAATAAGGTAAAAATTTATATATATATATATATATATATATATATATATATATATATATATATATATATATATATATATATATATTATATATATATATATATATAATATATATATATATAATATATATATATATATATATATATATATATATATATATATATATATATATATATATATATATATATATATATATATATATATATATATATATATATATATATATATATATATATATATATATATATATATATATATATATATATATATATATATATATATATATATATATATATATATATATATATATATATATATATATATATATATATATATATATATATATATATATATATATATATATATATATATATATATATATATATATATATATATATATATATATATATATATATATATATATATATATATATATATATATATATATATATATATATATATATATATATATATATATATATATATATATATATATATATATATATATATATATATATATATATATATATATATATATATATATATATATATATATATATATATATATATATATATATATATATATATATATATATATATATATATATATATATATATATATATTATATCACTCCTGGTAGGCAACAGACCAATGGCCATCTAATTTCCACCAGTGTTAGAACGTGTAGTAAGAGTCAGGGTCAAATTAAAGACCGACATTTCCCGATTCACGGTTTTTAAAGATGTTTAAGTCAGATGATATCCGGAATATAGATGAAGGGAGTATGTTCAAGACTACCAGTAGAATACATGTAAGACTAAGCATAGCGGTTAAGTCTGGGGTCAAAGATTTGGGAGAAGGGTTGAGATTGTGGGAAGAGCCCTTCTCAGAGGAGGGGATGCAAATCTGAAGAGTTGATGAGAGCAGTGTTCGTTGTAATAACGATAGTAAGAACAAGAGAGTTAATAGTTAATAGACGAAAAGTCCTAGACTCCACCTTTTTGAGAAGATCTTTATTTGTGGAACCACCCCAGATATGTGAAGTGTACTCCATACAAGGGCCAATAACACCCCTTTCAAAAGCAAGCAACTGGGTTGCCGTGAGTAAATTCTGATGACTCCTTGGAACACCCAACCTCTTATAATCTTAATTGTTTACAAAGAAAAGTAATGTAATCTTTTCACAAATGTTCTTGAGAAAAAGAAACAACAAAAATATTCAGAACAGATGAAGACTAGATTTGTGTTTTCGAAAATGTTATAGTTTTGTGAAAGATTATGTCGCGTTGAAAGATAAAGGAACTGAGTTTTTGAGGTATTGAATACAATTTTACTTTCTCTTTAACAGTTCCAAGTCCACCCTCGTAGCATCAGTTACTTGCTTTTGATGAGGCGTCGTTCAAATTGAAAGATGTAATGATGAAAGTCATTGTTGTAGATAGATGATAAAGTAATAGGGAAAATGTCATTAATGAAAAGTAGAAAAAGAATAGGTGATAGGACAGATTCCTGAGGAATACCACTATTAATTAATTTTAAAGTTAGAAGGGAAGCTATCTACAACAGCTGCTAGTGGGCAACCGGAAAGTAAATCAAAGAAACGACCACGGAAAAAAGAATAGATACCGAAGGAAATTTGAGAAATCAAAGATTTGTAACAGTCTCTACGAAAGCTTTCGATATGTCTAGCAACACAGCAAAAGACTCATTGAAATACCGAAGAGTTTAGGAATCAAAGAGAAGGGAAACATCACCAGCAGAGCTTTCTTTACATTTCCCAATCTGGCAGTTAGATATAATATTAGTAGAATTGAGATATAGCTATATATATACTATATATATATATACTATATATATATATATATATATATATATATATATATATATATATATATATATATATATATATATATATATATATATATATATATAATATATATATATATAAATAAGGCTTTATGAAAGTCTTTTTCATCTCATTAAATCTTTTTTTATTATTATTTTATTATTATTATTATTATTATTATTATTATTATTATTATTATTATATATTATTATTATTATTATTTATTGTATGACTTCAGTTTTAATGAGATGCTCTTGTACAATTGAAATATATTTAATCAACATTATTATTATTATTATTATTTTTAATATACTTTTACTACTAAAATAATAATATTCATAATAATAATAATAATAATAATAATAATAATAACGGTAATAATAATGAAAATAACTTTAATAATGCTAATAACTAATAAAGTAAGAATTATAATTAAGTAAAAATAAAGGAAGCTAATAATAATAATAATAATAATAATAATAATAATAATAATAATAATAATAATAATAATAATAATAATAATAATAATGTTTGCTCGTGACTCTAATTAAGTAATTATTATTATTAAATAAAATAATTTTTTCAGTTTAAATAAAGGTAAATAAATATTTGCAAAAGATTACAAAGTTTTCTAATCATCCCTCAACACTT
>SEYY01022314.1:45000-47500 GCA_009176605.1 Armadillidium nasatum | reverse complement strand
AAAATTGAAATATCGTGACAAAAGAAAGGTGGAGCAAAATTAAAGGTCTTAAGATCAGACTAGTAAGAAAAAGAAAGTGATTGAAATTTTGCACCTACATATATATATATATATATATATATATATATATATATATATATATATATATATATATATATATATATATATATATATATATATATATATATATATATATATATATATATATATATATATATATATATATATATATCTGAAAAAAGAGAGACAATTGACAATTAACAAACAGGCTATGCAAGGTTGTTTTTTTTTGCCAATTGAACTTAATAAAATTAATATTACGTAATTTAAGAAGGCATGTACTTTTTTCGAATTTATAATTTTTTTTATTCAATATCAAGATATATATATATATATATATATATATATATATATATATATATATATATATATATATATATATATATATATATATATATATATATATATATATATATATATATATACATATATTATATATATATATATATATATATATATATATATATATATATATATATATATATATATATATATATATATATATATATATATATATATATATATATATATATATATATATATATATATATATATATATATATATTTATTGCACCTCTAGTGCTCAAAGATCAGAGGACTACTAAAATTTTACCAGAGTTAGGAAAAAAACAGGAATCTGGTTTTAGATAAAGGCCGACATTTCTCGATACACCGCGTTTGAAGGTGTGCAAGTTATATGAAGTTATGAAAATTGATGAAGGGAGTGTGTTCAAGATTTAACGGTAGAGTACATGTAAGACTGATCATGGTCGTTAAGTCTGGTGTCAGAGAATTGGACAGAGAAAGGATGAGACTATATAGAAAGGCGTGTCGCACGAGCCCTTCTCAATGGAAAAGGTATGCGACAAGGAAATTCAGAAGAGCAGTTTCTATTGTAATTGCAATGGTATAGAGAGAGTGACTCAACAAATGGGCAGAAAGAGAATTAGAGAGCAGAAGAGTTGATTGAAAGAAAAGATCTAGATTCCACCTTTTGGAGTAAAGCTGGATGAGTAGAACCACTCCAGATGCGCGAGGCATATTCCATACAGGGGTGAACAAGACCCCTGTAAAGAGAAAGTAACTGAAGGCGGCTTAGAACATTTAAACTCTTAGAAGATTACGAGAAAAAGAAAACCCGGGAATATTAAGGAGAGATGAATATTTGATTTGAGTGTTTTCAAAGAAGACATAATAATGATGTGGAAAATTGTGTTGAGTGAGAGATGGAGGAACTGAGTTTTTGAGGTATTGAACCTACCATGCTTTCTCTGCCCTAATATGAAATACGTGATAGATCAGAGGTCAGTTGCTCCAACGTTATTCTATTTACGTTTATTAACTGCATTAAAATTGAAAGGAGTAATGAAGGGTGGAGTCAACGGCATTGGAGTGGATGGGAGGTTCAGTAATGAAAAGTAAAAAAAAGGGTTGCTGATAGAACAGATCCTTGAGGAACACTTATTAATAGATTTAAAGTATGAATGGTTACCGTCTACAACACCTGCTATAGAACAACCAGAAAGGAAATCAGAGAGAAGGATAGATTCCGAAAGAGAAGTTTGGTAATCAAAGCTTTGTGCCAGACTCTATCGAAGGCTTTCGATATGTCTAGCGAGCGAAAGATTCAAAGAAACACCAAAGAGCGGAGGACCAAAAGTCAGAGAGAAGAGAAAGAAGATTACCGGTAGGGCGTTTTTTACGAAAGCCATACTGTCGATCTGAGATAAGATTAGAAGAATTGAGATGTTTCCAAATCTTCCTGTTAAGGATAGATTCGAAAACTTTAGAAAGAACGGAGGTTAAAGAAATGGGACTGTAGTTAGAGGGTTGAAAGGTATTGATTCGACATAAGTTGAATGAGCGCACGTTTCCAGCGAGAAGAGAAGATCAAAGTTGAAAGACAGATACAAAATAGTTTACCAAGGCTGGATGCACGCTCAGAAGTATAAGTTATGAGAACCACAGGAGGGATACCATCAGGATCGTGCTCCTTCTTAGTGTTAAGCTCAGAGAGAGTAGAAATGACATCTTTGGGAGAAATTATGTTTTAGACATAAATGAGTTGGAGGGGGTTGAAGGAGTAGGATCAGTTCCAAAATTGTCTGAGGTTGAATTAGAAGCAAAAGTTTGAGCGAAGAGTTCAGCTTTAGAGAGAAAAAAAAAGTTGTACCGTCAGAAGATACTAGAGGAGAGAAAAAGGAAGAAGCACAGTTAGAGTTTTTCGTGTTGTGGCTAATATATTGTGCATGATTCCGAGATGAAATATAAGTTACATGAGTTTGTGGGGTTTGAAGACAACGGTAATCCCTGAAGGCAGCATCCTTGCTGCGATGGCATGAAACAGAGGTAAACCAAGGTTTGATACATTTAGTAGAATGGAAAGAATATGAAATGTATTTCTTCATGCCAGAGAAAATCACCTCAGTTATGCGCTCTG
>SEYY01022314.1:37500-40000 GCA_009176605.1 Armadillidium nasatum | reverse complement strand
GAAAACGGAGAACTTTGTTGCGTAATTTTGAAGGTTAACTAATGTAGGAAAGGAAAAAATTATTTATTTATATAATATATATATATATATATATAATATATATATATATATATATATATATATATATATATATATATATATATATATATATATATATATATATATATATATATATATATATATATATATATATATATATATATATATATATATATATAATATATATATATATATATATATATATATATATATATATATATATATATATATATTATATATATATATATATATATATATATATATATATATATATATATATATATATATATATATATATATATATATATATATATATATATATATATATATATATATATATATATATATATATATATATATATATATATATATATATATATATATATATATATATATATATATATATATATATATATATATATATATATATATATATATATATATATATATATATATATATATATTGATCTGTTTTGGTTTGTAAATGTTTTAATTTGATCTCAGGATTTTTTATTTGTATTTTTTTAATATTTATTTTAGAAAGTAGGAAGGTTCGAAATGAATTTCCTTTGGCCATATTGAAAATTTATTAAACTTTCCATATTTAAGAAGCATAGAATTTTGAATTAGGTTTCAATTATTTTGAAATTCAAAAATCTTTTTGCTCATATTCGAAGATATTTTGAACCTTGTTTAATTTTTAAAGATTCGGTTGTGTAAGATTTTAATTATTTATTCTTTGAGAAATCTCAACCAGGGTTTTAGAGTTTTGGGTTTAAGGTTTTTTATAATTTTATTATCATATTTGAAAACCTGGTAAAGATTTTGGGTAAGTTACGGGGTGTAGTTTTTTTTTTTTTTTTTTTTTTTACAAAACGCCACCACTCACGGGCAGAGCCCTTTTCAAGGAGGGGGCACACACACAATGACAAACTCACACAAACACGCACACCTAACGCACAGCCCTCAGGTGGGCGCAGACGGAAGACTTGAAGAGTGGAAGATTAAATACAGTTGGAAAAATAGAAGATGGTAGAGAATTCCACAGAATAGAGGTGGTTGGAAAGAAGGAGGTACCACAACGGGCTAGCCTGGGATTCCCTACGTCCACACAAAATTGGTGCGAAAGCAGGGCACCCCTCGTGCAACGAGGACGACGCAACGGTGGAGGAATGCGAGAGGCCAATTCCCTCGAGCACCTGCCATTGTAGTACCTGTAGAAAAGAGATAGCGCGCCAACGTCACGTCGCAGGGACAGAGGGTCAAGAGAGTTTGAAAGTAGAGGACAGTTTATTAATCTCATAGCCTTTGACTCAACCCTATCCAGAAGAGAGGAGGAGCCAGAGCCCCCCCAAATGATGTTTAAGTTAATGTTGTTAATATTTTAGACTAGGGTATATCATAATAGTATAGTTAATTAATGTAGTTAAGATTTTAGAGTAGAGGCTATCCTAATAATTTATTTAATTAATGGAGTAATTGATTTTGGTTATGGTATGTCCTCATAGTAAAGTTAATTAATGTACTTATTCACTATTTTAGAGCAGGAATGTCATAATCGAAATTTTGAATTAAAGAAGGTAGTGTTTTAGACCAAAAAAATCCTAATAATATAGTCAATTAACGTAGTTAATGATTTAGACCAGGGAATGTTCTTCCATGGTTTGTTCTGAAAGTTCCCAACATGAATATTCCAAAGGGTTATTGGGAACAGAGCAAACTCCTAACACTATCGGCTCACATCTCATTTAACTATTATGAAATATTAGAATGTTTGATGATTTAAATTTTGTAAATGATTTCCACATTTCAGTTTTAAACACAACTTCCATTTTTTTTATTCCTTATTTTGCTGAAAAAAAAGTTAATGAGGTTGTGGATAGATTGCTTGAGCACTCGTGTCTGACAAGGCTGCTTTTGAAGACAGTTTTTGGACATGAATTTGTAAAAATGTGCTTAATGAAAATTAATTTAAATGGAGTGTTAAGTATTAATAATCAACTAGTAATAGTAGTCATATAACCTAACCTAACCTAAATTAATACTATTGTAAATATAAGAATTAAAGTATTTAATATACAAAATATCCAAATAAATATTACATTGAATAAGTTTAATCAGTTGGGAATATTTCTTTTCATCTCATATTTGAAGGATATAAAAAAATAAGAATTAAAACAAACGTGGCTCAAACTGTAGAGTGATTGACTCTTGTACTTAAGGGCCCCTGTCCGATCCCACTTGGGGATCCTTGGTATATACTACCTAGAAAAGTTCCTCTTCTCGAAAAGGGCAATGCCCGTGAGATGTGAACTTTTTGATAAAAAAAAAAAAAAAATGAATAAAAATAAAAAAAAATTACAAACAAAAATTGACCTAATATGACAAACATGAGGCACAGTTTTTGAGTATTTAATTAATGTGACTTGTAAGACTTAATTTTGATTATAATAAGCTTTTC
>SEYY01022314.1:22500-25000 GCA_009176605.1 Armadillidium nasatum | reverse complement strand
TTTATTCATTTACATTTGTATATCTTTTATATTTTAATTTTCAAATATTATCATCACAGTCATCATTTTTTTTTTTTATACATTATAATTGTTATTATTATTATTATTTATATTACTATTATTATTACTATTATTATTATTACTTTTAATAATAAAAATATCATTACTATTATTATATTATTATTATAATTGTTATTATTTTATTTTGTTATAACAGAAAAGTATTTTTTCATTTCTAATATATTATTTTTCGAGTTTGTATAAAAATTTTTAAAATTCTAACTTTAATTAATCTCAAGTTTATCCTCATCGTAAGAAACGAGCTTTTCGAGTTTTTCAGGAACTAAAATTTGGGAAAGCTTTTTTAATAATTTAAAATAATAATAATAATAATAATAATAATAATAATAATAATAATAATAATAATAATAATAATAATAATAATAATAATAATAATAATAATAATAATAATAATATAATAATAATAATAATAAAAGTACTAATAATTACTAATAATATTTATAAAAATAAGAATAATAAAAGATAATTATAAAAATAATAATAAAATAATAATAATAATAATAATAATAATAATAATAATAATAATAATAATAATAATAATAATAATAATAATAATAATAATAATAATAATAATAATTATTTTATTATTATTATTATTATTATTATTATTATTATTATTATTATTATTATTATTATTATTATTATTATTAATATTATTATTATTATTATTATTATTATTATTTCAAATTATTAAAAATGCTTTATTATTATTGAAAGTAAAATTGAAAATGATGAGAAACCCCAAAAGGTGTGCGCAAACATTCAGTGATCTGTTGAATAATATGAGCGTTGATAGGATATGTAATTTGCCCTGACCCATAACACCGGTGACGTTGCTGATCTTTTGAAATCACAAAAATATTTTTTGTAATTACATCATTAATCTTCTATTGTGGCTTTATGATCGTATTGACCCTGTGTCTACTGATGCCCGGTTTAGAATACCAAAATATTGTTTAATATTTCACTCGTCTCTATGGAAGAAATACGAAAGGCAATTTGGGGTTTAAAATGTGATAGTTTTCACAGGTCTTCTACTCCTGCTGGTTGAAGATCTGTATTATCGTTTTGGTCTAATGTTTCATATTTGCATGAAGGGGGTCCATTTTCTTTTCTGTTTTGTGAAAAGTTCGCTAGATTCCCATATTACATCTGGTTACACTAAAGGTAAAAACTAACTGTAAACAAATTTCGATTATCCCAATTTTAAAATAAGATAGTTTCAACAAATTTCCTACTCAAGTTAAGCTTCTAAAGCTATATAATTTTTTGGAGCTATGATTTCATGTTTACAATTAAGGGGTACATTTTCATTGATGTTTTGAAAATACCTCCTTTGATTCCGATATTTAAATCTGCTTATGATAAAGATAAAATAAACTATAGAGAAATTTAGATTCTCCCAATTTTCTCAAAAATATATTCTGTCAATAATTTAATCAGTGAACTTCATTTTGGTTTTAGATCCAATACATCGATGAAGGAAGCTGCACTAAATCTATTACATTTACTCTACAAAACTTTTGAAAAATATTCATCTTTTAAGTGTTCCCTGACTACACTAAGATAACTGTCACTGTTGCTCATGATCGTCTTCTAATTAATTTGAATAATATGATATAGTATGAGAAGCTGATTATTTAATCCTATTTTCAGTGTTAATAATTTTGGCATCTTCTCCTATTCCCTACCAATGAGGAATCAGTGTTCCACAGGGGTCTTGTCTTCTGTTTTATAGAATCTACGTTAAAGATATTAAAGGATATTTGCCGATTCAGTCTGCTTCGGAAAGCTCAAATTTGGTAGACTGTACTAAAGATATTGACTTTGACTTGTAATCTATTGAAGATTGAAGTAATGCTGTTAAAAAAAATTAAATATTACCTTCACCCGAATAAAAAGTTAAATGTATGATGATCCCACTTTGACCCCATTTACCATTTAATCTTCAAATAACAGGGAAAAATACAGAAAAGGTAAAACAGTTTAACTAATTTGGTTTAATCACAAAATTATTATTAATAATAATCTGCTTAAATACTCAAAATTAGCAGATGTTGGGGGTGTAATGTGCTCATTACGTAGAATTTTTGACCCTAAAAAACTTTATGACTGTTGAAGACTTCGGGAATTTACGTTCGATATATAAAGTAAAGATTCGCTTTACTATTTAATTTATAAAATGACCTTCAATGATCACGTGAATAATTCATAATGCAAAAATGTTTAACACTTTTTTTCTTTGAAATGATGATAAATAAAACTTATTTTGGGTCGAATCTTGACAAGTTCTGGAGCAGGATTTAAAAGGACTTAAAAAAACTACAATATACTACTACTACTACTACTACTACTACTACTACTACTACTATCACTACTACTACTACTACTACTACTACTACTACTACTACTAATAATA
>SEYY01022314.1:10000-17500 GCA_009176605.1 Armadillidium nasatum | reverse complement strand
TTAACATTTCACAGAATAATTAGAAAATTATACTGTGACAGCAGGATCTTTGAGGCAAATTAAATCCTGCGTAATATATATATATATATATATATATATATATATATATATATATATATATATATATATATATATATATATATATATGTAGAGGGAGGAAGGGGGAGGGAAGGCCGAGGATGAGGTGGATGGATGGGGTGAGGGAGATATTGGGGGGAGAGGTTTGAATGTGGACGAAGGTAGGAGAGTTGCGGAGGACAGAGTGAGATGGAGGGCAGTGGTGAGGGGGGAGGGGAGATAGAGTGTAGATGTGTGGGTGTAAGCGAACTGTGACGGGCACCACCCCACGTGAGTGGGAAGGGTGAAGGGTAAAATAAATATAAAAAAATATATATATATATATATATATATATATATATATATATATATATATATATATATATATATATATATATATATATATATATATATATATATATATATATATATATATATATATATATATATATATATATATATATATATATATATATATATATATATATATATATATATATATTATTTTGACACTAGGTAGTTCCTTTCTGTGAGATACTATCCATTTTTACTGTTCGTAAAACTATAAATCGTAATTTTCACACATTATCTTAATAAAATCATAAAACGTTCCAATTTTGTCTGATCGCATTTCGAGTGGTGAAGCTTATTAAAAAAAAAAAAAAATCGGTTTTGAAATAATTATACTCTCATTCATTCTATGAAATTCTATAAATGAAGAGTGAATGACGAGTCTTTGCTTTTAATTTATTAAAAATAATAGTAATCGTAGTAGTAGTAGTAGTAATACTTAAATGCCTTGTATTGTGTGCCGTATTTAGGACCTTTCGATATTGATTAGAAGTAAAATAGACTCTCGATTCAGTTTCATTTCCACAGATGCTTTGTCATGTGTCAGCTGTTATTATTTCTCTCTCAAATCGTGACTCACTCAAAAGCTTTCTAATCATTTCAATAGGTTTTCGCTTCTTTCAAATTCTTCATCATTATTTCTTACTTCAAAGTTAGGAAAAAACTCTCCATATATATATATATATATATATATATATATATATAGTATATATATATATATATATATATATATATATATATATATATATATATATATATATATATATATATATATATATATATATATATATATATATTATATATATATATATATATATATATATATATATAATATATATATATATATATATATATATATATATATATATATATATAATATATATATATATATATATATATATATATATATCTATATATATATATATATATATATATTATATATATATATATATATATATATATATATATATATATATATATATATATATATATATATATATATACATATATATATATATATATATATATATATATATATATATATATATATATATATATATATATATATATATATATATATATATATATATATATATATATATATATATATATATATATATATATATATATATATATATATATATATATATATATATATATATATATACTCAATCTTACATGTACTCTACTGGTAAAGTTTGGAACACACTCTCATTTATTTTCCCAACTTCCTATGATTTACACACCTTCTAACGCCGTGTATTGGGACATGAATTCCTTTAATTTAACTAGATTTCCGATTTTCTCCCTGACTCTGGTGGAAATTCTAGTAGTCCTCTGGCCTTTTCCCCACCAGAGTGATATATATATATATATATATATATATATATATATATATATATATATATATATATATATATATATATATATATATATATATATATATATATATATATATATATATATATATATATATATATATATATATATATAATATATATATATATATATATATATATATATATATATATATATATATATATATATATATATATATATATATATATATATATATATATATATATATATATATATATATATTATATATATATATATATATATATATATATATATATATATATATATATATATATATATATATATATATATATATATATATATATATATATATATATATATATATATATATATATAATATATATATATATATATATATATATATATATATATATATATATATATATATATATATATATATATATATATATATATATATATATATATATATATATATATATATATATATATATATATATATATATATATATATATATATATATATATATATATATATATATATATATATATATATATATATATATATATATATATATATATATATATATATATATATATATATATATATATATATATATATATATATATATATATCTTTAAGGTGTTCTTTAAAATGTGCATGCTCATGTAAGGAGATTTGTGTGTTTGTTTATCCTATGTGTACCTTTGTGTACTTCTTCGGAAAACATGTAAGCGTAACCCCACGTACTGTTACATAATGTCATGAGTTTATTTTTTTCACATGAGCACGTCTAGCCCCCTCCCCCCTCCCCTACGAGTATTTCTTAAAGAATAAAAGAAATTTATATAGACTTACGTAAGTTAGGCCCTGAATCATTTTATTAAAAAAAAGGAAAAAAAAAAAATCGCCCTTGATTCGGTGTGATGTGATGTTCAAAAGTTCAAAAGTTTTACTTATATTCTAATTTATTTATTTTTTTGACATTTTTTCAATCAATTTTTATTTATTTATTTATTTTTTTTAAATAACAATCAAACAGAAATTTTTATTGTCTCAATTCTCACAAAATTTTATCATCCACAGAAATTTTACGTATTTCATTTGCCATTATTATTTCCTTTTGTTTATTATTTTTGCTTTAGTTTTTGAGAATCATAACTTACTATGCAGGAAGTGAACCTTTGTGAAACGAAGGGACCTTGTACAGGGTTTGAGGTGAATCATACAAGCCAAGCACGATTTTTTTTTCAGATTGATCGCCTGTAATACACATACGAGTATATGAGGTGGGAAGGTTAGCTTTTTCAAACTCACCTTCCATCCTTCCTCCCACAATTTATTTTCAGTTCTTTCAAATTATCTGTTGAGAAAGATATCCATCGCTCATCTTTGTTTAACATTGACCTTGCACATCTCCCAGCAGGATTTGAAGGAGGACTTGATATATATATATATATATATATATATATATATATATATATATATATATATATATATATATATATATATATATATATATATATATATATATATATATATATATATATATATATATATATATATATATATATATATATATATAGTATATATATATATATATATATATATATATATATATATATATATATATATATATATATATATATATATATATATATATATATATATATATATGTGTGTGTGTGTGTGTGTATGAAGTTTTAGATTGTGCTGCAACATTCTTTTACACTCCACTTTTCAGAGGTTTGTCCCATTCTTTGATTCAGAAGTTATTTTTAATTTGCCTTTTCAATCTCACACAAGGAATATTTAATCATGTCTATTAAGGGCTCGAAAGATCTTTTCCTACCTTCCCTCTAAATTTTACATCTTTACATTTAGGCTAAATATATTTTTATTTTACAAACTAAAATATGGTAAGCAATCAAGTTAGTTGGGGATAACAGGAGTGGATACATTACATATTTTCTCCCTTACCCACTCCTTCTCACATTAACAAATGAGAGTTAATTGCCATTGGTGGTGGAGTGGTACAGTTGAGAAACTGATGTCTGGCATCTTGCTCTGACCCACATTCTTCTTTCTTCATTCTTCTCTCTCTTTTTTTCTTTTATTTAAACTACTTACGATACGACCACTCTTCCGAAGACCTTACCTTTATTCTTAACCGAAACGAAACTCAGTTATCTGAGTTCTTCTAAGGCAAACATTAATCTCTTTTCTGTTAGTTTCTCCACCAATTATTTTATTTAAAGTCGGATATTTTGCTTATGTTTGTAACAACGTATACTATTTATCTACCTTAAACTCTTCTTCTCCTTTCTCTTAAATTATCACTCTGGATAATTTTAATGTTCATCAACTCTAATCGATTTGCTCAGGCTCTCGATATGTTTAGTGAATGGGTGTACCAATTCTCTATCCATAAAAACCTTGATAAACAATAGGTATACTCTTTCTCGCATTCCTGATCACCAAGGAGATAAACCCAACATAATGGACCATTCTTAAGTTCCAACCATTATTAATTATTATTATTATTATTATTATTATTATTATTATTATTATTATTATTATTATTATTATTATTATTATTATTATTATATATTATTATTATTATTATTATTATTATTATTATTATTATTATTATTATCAATTTCTTTTTTTCTGTGGGTTCTTTTGGTCACCTTCTTTATGTATTCTTATCTATCTCTTCAAGGCATCTTCTAAAACGAACTCCGCCCTCGACGAAGATGTGTTTTTTGAACACAAACTGGTCGGACTAGGTTGTACCTCTATAATTTCCTTTGAAAAGATTAGAGCTTAATCTGAAGGAGTTTCTCGGAGAGTGAAGAGCTCAGAATGAAATGTTTCTTTCTTTCGTCAAGGTGTACATTCCATTTTCTTTCATTGAAATAAAACTCACACGCCTAAATTTAACTTTTGTGCTATTCACGAAGACTAGGATGATGTGTTTAAGAATTACCATAGTCTTTAAAATGCAGAAATTCATGTCTTCTAAACTCCATTACGAAGCTATGAAGATCTATTATTCTCTATCATACCAAAAATTCTTTTTCCGCCGAAAATGTAGTAATCACTCTGATTCATCTTCTTCCAGGCCAATCTATATAGTTTGAATGATTCTTCAGATGTTTTACCTTCTGGCTTTTTATGAACTCTTTGTTCATTACTTTGTCTTTAACTCCTCTTTAGAAATTTCACTAATATACCAACAACTAACCTCCAACTCATTTATGTTTAGATTAAATTTGATCTTAATTATCTGTGACATAATACGAAGGTGTGAGGAACAGTCTCTCACCTGCAGATCTCTGAATTTATGTTGCCTCTTTTCATCCTGTCAATTTCGATATATATATATATATATATATATATATATATATATATATATATATATATATATATATATATATATATATATATATATATATATATATATATATATAATCAGGGGCGGCTCGTGACGTGGTTGCCGGTTTGTGCAACCACCACTATATTCAACTAGCAAATAGTGTAGAACTGTTATTTATTACTTTTTATTTCTTAATTTTTTTTAAAAATAGGATTAAATATTTAATAAATTGCATTTTATTATAATAACACTACAATGAAACGTTATTTATTGTTTAAAAAAAAAAAGTCATACAATTTTTATTAGTTATTCCAAAAGAAGAAAATACTGTGGTTGCAAAAATTTTGCAAACGCATCCTTTAATATAAAGGACGAGAGAATTGTGTGTGTACACTTGCCGCTCGAGCGTTTCTATTAGCACAATGTAGATGCAAATGAAATGGTAACCGACCGTACAAACCTTCGTTTATGGTGCAAGAAACACTTTGAAAGAAATTTTAAGAAAAGTATTCATATATCAATTCATATATCAGCTTAAAATATTTTTATATTTATTATTATTATTTTACTTAATAATAATAATAATAATAATAATAATAATAATAATAATAATAATAATAATAATAATAATAATAATAATAATAATAATAATAATAATAATAATAATAATAATAATAATAATAATAATAATAATATTATTTTCATTGTTCTTATTATTATTATTATTATTATTATTATTATTATTATTATTATTATTATTATTATTATTATTATTATTATTATTATTATTATTATTATATAAACAAGTTTTCATTGCACAAAGGTTCTTCAATGTTTTCGAGCAAAATGTTCCTTCTTGGGCACAATATGCACCTAATTCGACTAAATGATAAAAGTTAATCTGATTATTAAGCTTAAATGCAAAATTTTTAAATTTATTGTACATTAGATAGGCATAATTTCTCCTGCCTTTCAATCTCAGTATGTATGCTACGTATAATATTATTATCCACACGTGCTACGATACCGAGTCATTCCCGTTTTCTTCTATGTGATATATAACACGAAAAACCCTAGACTTCACATTTCAAGGAGAGCTCTATGAGTGGAGCCATCCCAGATGTGTGAGGCGTACTCCGTACAAGGGATAACAACACCCCTATAAAGAGCAAGCAACTGGGGTGGTGGCGCTTCAGAATAACCAATCTCTTAGAAGCATGTTTAGAAAGAGAATTAATGTGATCTTTCCAAGAAAGATCACGAGAAAAAGAAACGCCAAGAATCTTAAGGAGAGATGAAGGCTTGAGTTGTGTGTTTTCGAAGATATCATAGTTGTGTGGAAGATTGTGTCGAGTAGAGTGATGGAGGAATTGAGTTTTTGAGACATTGAAAGCGACCATGTTTTCTCTACTCCAATTTGAAATGCGGGAGAGATCAGAGGTTAGTTGCTCCAAGGCCACCTGGAGTGGATTGGAGATGAAGTAATAGAGAGAAGGTCATTAATGAAAAGCAGAAAAAGTGTTCTCAATAGGACAGATCCTTGAGGAACAAAACTATTAATAGATTTATAGGATCAACGGTAGCCGTTTACAAGCTGCTATAGAACGACCAGAAAGGAAATCAGAAAGAAGGCCACAGAGAGAAAGATAGATTCCGAAAGAGGGAAATTTGGAAATCAAAGCTTTGTGCCAGATTCTATCGAAAGCGCGACAACCAAAGATTCATCGAAATGTTGAAGAGCAGAGGACCACGAGTCGGAGAGAAGGGAAATTCGCCAGTAAAACGTTCTTTACGAAAACCATAATGGCGATCAGAGATCAGATTAGAAGAATTAAGTTGTTTCCAAATCTTCAACTTAAGGATAAATTCGAAAAATCCAGAAAGAACAGAGGTTAAAGAAATAGGAGGATAGTTAGAGGGTTGAGAGGGGGTCCCCCTTCTTCGGCACAGGCTGAATGAGCGCACGTTTCCAGTAAGAAAGGAAGGTTAAAGTAGAAAGACAGAGACGAAATAGTTTACCAATATATATAATATATATATATATATATATATATATATATATATATATATATATATATATATATATATATATATATATATATATATATATATATATATATATATATATATATATATATATATATATATATATATATATTTTTTGTGTGTGAAATGTCAGATGCAACCACCTAAAAATTTTACCCGAGCTGCCCCTGAGATATATATATATATATATATATATATATATATATATATATATATATATATATATATATATATATATATATATATATATATATATATATATTATATATATATATATATATATATATGGTGATTTTTTCAGTTTCTTGGAAATATTGGGAACGGAGAT
>SEYY01022313.1:87500-90000 GCA_009176605.1 Armadillidium nasatum | reverse complement strand
CAGTCTCTCTGTTTCTTTTTTGTCTCTGTCTGTCTGTCTCTCTCATTCTCTCTTTAACACACACACAAGCACACACACACTAAGGAACAGTTTCTTCACGAAAAATAACATTTACGCTAAATTTAGTTTTAAAATTTGATGAAGAGAACTCACAAAAAGACCAAAAACGGAGTTCATATATATTATATATATATATATATATATATATATATATATATATATATATATATATATATATATATATATATATATATATATATATATATATATATATATATAATGGTAAGGGGAGCACCATCGAAGAGGATTCGGTTTTTAAACTGGATAAGAGGGTTTTTTAACAGGTTTAGGGGGTTTTAACCTCCCTTTAGGGTTTTTTTAACGGCACTTTTGCGATTTTAACGGCACGTTTCGGGTTTTTAACCGCACGTTTCGGGTTTTTAGCAGCGCGTTTGGAGATTTCCCCCCAAATTTTTGGGATTTTGCCCTATTTACACCAAATTTTTCGGATTTTAGCCGGATTCGGTGATTTTAGCCGAATTTTGAGCCAGATTCAGAATTTTTAGCCGGGTAAGCGGATTTTAATCAATTTTAGTCTGGTTATTAACCGTTCAACCGTTTTTTAAACCGGATGATCAGATTTACAATTTTAAATCCAAGTATATTTTAAGACACGACTGATATATCGAACGATATATCGTCCGATTAATCGATCGAAATATCAAACGATTAATCAAAGATTTTCTGTTTTAACTGATGATTCTCCTGCTCTTACATAGGAAGTTTTAATGAACCGGTTAAACCGGTTAAAAACCGCTTATCCGGTTTAAAAACCGGATTCTCTCCGATGGTGCGCCCCTTACATATATATATATATATATATATATATATATATATATATATATATATATATATATATATATATATATATATATATATATATATATATATATATATCTATATATATATATATATATATATATATATATATATATATATATATATATATATATATATATATATATATATATATATATATATATTACCTCTTGAACAAAATTTAAATCATCACTAAAATTATGGCAAAAAGACAGAAGAATGTGGTAGAATTTTTTGAAACCCTCCTTGTTTCATATTGAAGAAATTCATTTACAAAAAAAAGTTTTCTCTTTTAGGAGCAGCAAAAGGAAATGTGAAGAAAACTACGAAGATGTAAAATTAATGGAGTAATGTAACGTTAACAAGGAGAAAGAAGTAACAAATCTGAAAGTAACAATACCTCTAATGTAACGTTAACAAGGAAAAAGAAGTAACAAATCTGAAAATAACAATACCTCTAAGGTTAACAAAGAGAAAGAAGTAACAAATCTGAAAGTAACAATACCTCTAATTAATAGTAGTTAGTGCTAACGCTGACCCTTCGTATTCCCTAAAATTGGCATTGATAAAATGATCCTTATAAAAGGCTTGCCAACTCCTTGAGTGTCGACGAAGAAAATTCCCCTCTCAACTCCTCTCAACATGTCTCAAACTATGGTTTTGACACTCCTTCCAACATTTCTCAAACATGTTCTATAAGATTAATGTTCGGATTTTTTCGTTGATACAGTGTCTCTAAAGGTGAGTTTCTACCTTTTCTAGGTATTAGTTGATTACCGCTGAAAAGTACTGTCAATATTGAGTATACTGATTGACTACCGATCTTTGAACCAATTGTCTATGAGACGGCTCTGTTTCAAACAGTACGACTGCCCTAATCTCAGGATTCATCTCGCTTGTTACGTGTCTGTCCATTCTTCAGTCATTCTAGGACACATGAAAACACTAACACTGCAATTTTCATACATTTCGCTTGGCTATGAAATCCTATAGAGATCGTATCACAATTTGATTGACTTGCATTCTGACTGGGGCAAGATGTCTGCTGCATTTTGGTTGTTAATTGTATTTATTATCCTACTCCTTAAACCTATCTTAGATGTTCCGTTTGGATATATATATATATATATATATATATATATATATATATATATATATATATATATATATATATATATATATATATATATATGTATATATATATCCTCTGGTGTGCAAAGGCAGGAGGCCTACCAATTTCCACGACTTGGTGAATTGTCAAAAATCTGGTCGCTAATAGCCGACTTGACCTGATACTCATCGTTTAAAAGTGTGCAAGTCAAATGAAGATGAGAATACGAGTAAAGGGAATGTGTTTCAGACTTTACCAGTAGAATAGAATACATTTAAGATTGAGTAAAGCGGTTTAGCCTGGGGTCGGAGAGTTGGACAGAGAAAGGATGAGACTGCGTAGAAAGTCGTGTGGCATTAGCCCTTCTCAATAGAGGAGGTATGCGACGTGAGAGTTCAGAATAGCAGTGTCCATTGTAATAACGATAGTATAGTGAGAGTGAGGCAACAGTTCGACGGGCAGAAAAAGATTGGATAAAGTTAGTAAGTGCAAAGGGAACCACCCCAGATG
>SEYY01022313.1:62500-65000 GCA_009176605.1 Armadillidium nasatum | reverse complement strand
GATGAATATCCCAATCTGCAATTTTGAATTGACACCTGTCAGGCATGAAAGGTAATTAAGGGATCGTGAGGTTATTAATATTATGTTTTATTTTCTGTTTTTTTTTATGCTTAAAAAGTTGAAAAGCGATATATATATATATATATATATATATATATATATATATATATATATTATAATATATATATATATATATATATATATATATATATATATATATATATATATATATATATATATATATATAAACACAGCGTTGTGTATATGGAGAAGTGTTTAACAAAGTAGATAGGTAATTTTTATTCATATTGTTGTGTATTTTTTTTAAAATGTTCAATTTAATTTTTAATTTTTTAAATTTATTTATTAAATATAAATTTTAATTTTTTTAGCCTTGAAAATGAAAAAAATATTTTCAACATTGTCGTGTAATAATAAAAATAAACTTTGTATTTTATATATATATTATATATATATATATATATATATATATATATATATATATATATATATATATATATATATATATATATATATATATATATATATATATATATATATATATAATATATATATAAACCTTAAAACAGCATACTATTTAAAATTTCTCTAATATTTATCATACCCAAATATTTCTCAAGGAAAATCTTATGTTTGTTCGTACATAGGAGTGTGTATGCATAATGGGCCTTTAAAATTTATTCAATTACGAAAGTTTTTAAATTTGCATAAATAATTTTCCCATAAAATATTTTATGTTTTCATTAAGCCGAAATGTATATGAATTTTATAAAGTAAGAGATCAATATATATATATATATATTATATATATATATATATATATATATATATATATATATATATATATATATATATATATATATATATATATATATATATATATATATAATTTTGATAACCACTATGATAAATCAACCGTGGAATCATTATTTATAATTTTATAACTGCTAATGATGTTATAATTTCGAGGAATCGAACCCGGACCCAAAAGATGGAAGTCCGTTGTGTTGACCACTACTCCACTGATGGTTCAAAAGGAAATAATCCGGTACTTCTACTGACATATCTCGCCTAGTGAAAAGTCCCTTCAATATTTTCCCGACCACAACTTGGGCGTAACGTCAACATGGACCAGGTTCTATCCTGAGTATAAACCGCATGTTGACGCTACGCCCAAGTTGTGGTCGGGGAAATATTGAAGGGACTTTTCACTATTCGAGATATGTCAGTAGAAATTCTGGATTATTTCCTTTTGAACCATCAGTGGAGTAGTGGTCAACACAACGGACTTCCATCTTTTGGGCCCGGGTTCGATTCCTCGAAATTATAACATCATTAGCAGTTATAAAATATATATATATATATATATATATATATATATATATATATATATATATATATATATATATATATATATATATATATATATATATATATATATACACCAAACCCCCCCCAAACCCACTCATTCCTCACCTTAGACAAATGTTCGTGTACATTTATCTGTATCTTCAAAATTGACCACATACTCTTGTAGCACAAATGCATTTCTATTTTATTTCGGTGTGTTTAAAAACGTCGAAGTCTTCTAGCTTAATCCAATTTTTAGGAGTGGAGATCTCTAGGAAGCTATTTCTTACAATCCATACGAATGAGGAGGTGAGATCTCTATGAAGCTGTTTCGTATAATCCATACGAATAAAGATTTTTCTGATGGGATATCTATATGAAACTGTTTCTTACAATCCATACGAATAATCGATATTTTAGAAGGGGAGATCTCTAGGAAGCTGTTTCTTACGATTCATACGAATAATCAATTTTTTTAATTAAGGAAGGGATATCTCTAGGAAACTGTTTTTTACAATCCATACGAATAATCGATTATTTGGGAGCTATGAAGCTGTTTCTTACAATCCATACGAATAATCTATTTTTTGGGAGGGGAGAGCTCTAGGAAACTGTTTCTTAAAATTCATACCAATAATCGAACAAAGAGCTTTCACAACACGAATATATTATTCGACTGTTTCATGTATTTCTTAAATTGGATTGATCTAAATCTGCGTTTTCCAAACTTGGTCTCCAAAAACCTGCAGTGGACCACAGTAGCTTTAAGGGCGTCTTCAAGGAATAAATTTTTATTTAATTTAGGAATATTTAAATATAAAAATATTACATGCGACTATATGGGGATCCACATGCTTAAAGTTAAAACCCAGGGGGTCCACAAGCTAAAAAAAAATTTGGAAACTTTTCGTCTTAATATATTCAACCCAATAGGCCTGCAATTAAATAATAAATTCATATAAAAAAAATAACTTTACATATATTAATTAAATGTATACTTAAATATGTACAAGTCTATTTATGCATGAACGAAACGAAACATTATGATACCTTTTAGAATTCAGCTGAAATTTTATTGTTCTCTGTTTAAAATTAGAGCAATCATTCCTCCTCCCCTTTTTTTCGGGAC
>SEYY01022313.1:47500-50000 GCA_009176605.1 Armadillidium nasatum | reverse complement strand
AAGAACATGTCAATTCTGCTCCTTTGGGGTTTCGACCCCACCACAAGTTTATCAGAGATTGTCTAGAAGAAATTCCGAAATTTTTTGACCCTACGCAGTACGGAACGATTGGACCACTGCTTGTTACAAAAGTTTTGAAAGAAAAGTAAGAAAGTTTCTTCACTAATTTAGTATAAATGAAAAAATATGTCCTAACGAATCGTTGGGAGAAGTGGCAAAAATCTCACAGTTAAATTTTCAATAGAGGGAAGACACATTAAGCATAAAAAAGTCGCTTCACCCATTTACTTTCCAATAAGAAAGTAACTGGAAAAATTTGTTGGGACATTTTTTGCCACTTGTCCCAACGATTCGTTAGGACAATTTATGAAGTGTAGTATCTGTTAGAAAGGTATAATAATAATGACTCTTACAACCCACATTCTAAATTTTTTCATTTTTTTAAAATTTTGCATCTTTTTGGCATTGAACTATTAAAGGAGGAACTTTATTAGAGATTTTTCCATCAGGAATCGAACCAGCGCTTCCAATCACGTGAGTCAATATCTCTACCGTAATGCCACATAATTTATTTCTGGTTGGTGAGTCATATAGTTTACTTTTATTCATATTGTTTGATAATTTGTCTTGTTATTTTTATGAGTATAGTATAAAAATTGTCCCAACGAATCGTTGGGACAAATGGTAAAAATGTCACAACAAAGTTTTTCAGTTATTTTCTTATTAGAAAATAAATCGGTGAAGTGACTTTCTTATGCTTAACAAGTCTTTACTCTATTGAAAATTTTACTCTGACATTTTTGCCTCTTGTCCCAACGATTTGTTAGGACAATATTTGCAATGTACTTTCTAAAACAGAGTTCTAACTTAAATATATATTTACTTATAATATTTTATCATTTATTTATAATATTTAGCTCATTTTACAGACCCAGGAAATAAAATTTCTCCCTTGAGGACCCCATCAAACCTTCAGTGGTCCCCTGGGGGTTTCATGAGGATCCCAGTTGGAAACGCTGCTAGAAAGGGAGAATATAATATTAATATTAAATTAATAATATTAATATTAATATAATATTAATATTTCCATGTAAATAAAATCAGTGATTAAAAGCTCTTAAGAATAGATTAATTATTTTATCTTAAAGGGGAAAAACAGGAAAAAAACATAGTTTGTAAGATAAATATCTAATTAATTATATTTAGTTATATTCTTCTTCTTCTTCTTCTTCTTCTTCTTCTTCTTCTTCTTCTTCTTCTTCTTCTTCTTCTTCTTTCTTCTTTTTCTTCTTCTTTTTCTTATTCTTCTTCTTCTTCTTCTTCTTCTTCTTCTTCTTCTTCTTCTTCTTCTTCTTCTTCTTCTTCTTCTTTTTCTTCTTCTTCTTCTTCTTCTTCTTCTTCTTCTTCTTCTTCTTCTTCTTTTTCTTCTTCTTCTTCTTCTTCTTCTTCTTCTTCTTATTAATATATTATTATTATTATTATTATTATTATTATTATAGTAGTAGTAGTAGTAGTAGTAATATAGTATTAATACTAATATTATTAAGGGTTTTATAATTATTATTAATGGAAGTAGTGATATTATTTTTACTATTATTGTAATTAATTATTATTATTATTATTATATTATTATTATTATTATTATTATTATTATTATTATTATTATTATTATTATAATTATTATTATTATTCATTGACGTATATTTTTCCTTTCAGATGTGGTCTCAATCCACCTTCAGTAACACCCATGGAAAGGTGTCCAGATATCAAAGTTTACGAAAGAAAAGTGCTCAACCCAATATCTTGGTAGGTATAAGTAGACTATGTGGTAATAAAGCTCTAAAATATATAGTTTTGCTTTTCATATTTTTTTCCTATTTCTAAAACTATCTGGTCATGTTCCTTGAGTATCTTCTGTTTAGGTTAGGGATGATCAAATAGTGGCGTATGCATACGTGGTGCATGTAGCCTTTTAGAAAGTAAATAAAAATATTTCATATTGTGAATATTTCAAGGAGAATGAATATGGTTGTAGGCAGTTTGATATTTTCCATGAAAATAAATAAAAGTTAAGGTAAATCAGTTTTAAATATCAGGCAATAATTATTACTATTATTATTATTATTATTATTATTATTATTATTATTATTATTAGTAGTAGTAGTAGTAGTAGTAGTAGTAATATATTATTAATTATTATTATTATTATTATTATTATTATTATTATTATTATTATTATTATTGTTATTATTATTATTATTTATCATTACTATTATTAGGGAAAAATGTATCATTTTTTGGGTCAATAAATTATGCATTTTCTTTTTCTTAGATCCGAGAAAGGATGTTATAATTGTTATTATTATTATTATTATTATTATTATTATTATTATTATTATTATTATTATTATTATTATTATTATTATTATTATTATTATTATCATTATTATATATTATTATTATTATTATTATTATTATTATTATTATTATTATTATTATT
>SEYY01022313.1:40000-42500 GCA_009176605.1 Armadillidium nasatum | reverse complement strand
TTTCACAATCTATTGCAAGACAAGGTTATCTTCAGATTAAGCAAATTTTGCCCTCATTCCACATGTTTCTTTTCTTACTCCATTTTTTCCGAATTTGAAAAAAAGAATAACAGGCATGTAGGGATATAGATATTTTAGCTACTTCACTTTCTCACTCATTTTAGCTCCCTCGCTTTCTGACGCATTTTAACTCCATTACATTCTAACACTGACTTATTGCTAATGGCTCCATTTACAGTATCAAGGCCGCTATCTCCGCTACTTCTGCATGAAGTTGTATGCAGACACACCTTCACCTCTGAATATAGATACAGAATATATATATATATATATATATATATATATATATATATATATATATATATATATATATATATATATATATATATATATATATATATATATATATATGTGTTGTGTGTGTGTGTGTGTGTGCGAAAGAGAAATGTGAGTGCATTTTGAGGGGAAAAATAATAATTTTAATACTTTTTCCTTATAAATTTAAATATAATAAGAGCTTCAGTGTATTAAAATATTAGATTTGAAATTTAGCTTCATATTAATATTAAAAAAAAATAATAAAAATAATAAAATAATAAATACATAAAATAAAAAAAGGCTAAAATAAAATATATTAATAAATAAATTATTTAAAAAAAATAAAATACTTTCTACAGAATATTAAATCTATTAAAAAAAAAATGGATTTCTTCAAAGTGACGATTTTAAAGTAAACAAAACTTGCAAAATATTAATTAATTTAATTGAATATTTTATTTTATTTTATTTTATTTATTAATTTTTTTCCTTCACACTCACTTAAACTTTTTACCTTCCCTTCTCCACGTTTTCTAAATTAAATTTGAAAGTAAATATCATGTAAATTGAATGAAGAAATACTAGCTTTTAAAGGGAAACTTTGTTAAAAGGAATTTAGTTAAAAAATGGGATTCGGAATTTATTATTTTAAATAAATAACATTTGTCTAACTTTATAAAAAGTTAGGTATAAAAATTAAAAAAAAAAAAAAAAAAAAAAATTTTTTTATATTAAAAAAAAAAAAAAAAAAAAAAAAAAAAACCACATCTCACACGCATTGCCCAATTTAAGGAGAAAAACTCTCTGAGTAATTTACATCTAGGGTCGATCAATTAATCGATCAATCAATCAATCAATAATTCTACCGTTTTGCCACGGTAAAAGAAGTATAATATTTTACTACATTGCAATAAGATATTAATATATTACGGTATATTCGGTAATTAAGTTTTTAATGAAAAACTTTGTTAAAAGGAATTTAGTTAAAAAAAGGGATTAGAAATTTATTATTTTAAATAAATAACATTTGTCTAACTTTATAAAAAGTTAGGTATAAAAATTAAAAAAAAAAAAATTTATTGATTGATTGATTGATCGATTAAATGATCGACCAATAGATGTAAAAAAAAAAAAAAAAAAAATCATAATAACTTTGAAAATCATATCACGATAAATCGAATATTTGAAATTTTGATATTTCGAAAGATATTTCCGATATTGCGATATTCAAATATTTTTGATATTTTCGATATTTCAGTATTTAGAAATTCAAACATTTACGATATTTTGATATCTCAGTATTTGATTTTTCGATATTTTTAATATTTCGAAATTTTGATATATCAATATTTCTACATCGACATCAAATTTTTTTGATATATAATTGTGTTTTTATAGTTTTATAAAATTAAACTACGTCGTCACAGAATGATTTAACTTAATTATTATTTAATTCTCAGTTAATAAATAAAATAATAAAGCTGAGTTGGTTTATGTAAAGCAAAATATATGTAATTTGTAAAGCAAAATCCAAGATGGAAGTCCAATTCTAGAAATATTTTTATTTAAATTGTGTGATTGTGTTAATGAGATTTACTTTGATTTTTATAACGATTAATTTAATCTTTTTCCAATCAGTGTAACGATTACTTTGATTTTTATATCGATTAATTTGATTTTCTACGAATCAGTGTAACGAAAACTTTGATTTTTTATAGCGATTAATTGGATATTCTACGAATCAGTGTAACTATTATTTTGATTTTTATAACGATTAATTTGATTTTCTTCCAATCAGTGTATCGATTACTTTAATTTAATTTTCTACCAATCAGTGTAACGATTACTTTAATTTAATTTTCTACCAATCAGTGTAACGACTCCTTTGATATTTATATAGATAAATTTGATTTTCTACCTATCAGTGTAACGATTACTTTGATTTTTAAAACGATCAATTAGATTTTTTACAAATCAGTGTAACGATTACTTTGATTTTAATAACGATTAATTTGATCTTTATAATGATTAATTTGATTTTCCACCAATCAGTGTAACGATTACAGCAAACATATAACCTGCTTTTTCCCTACATTTGTCGATCATTTAAAATACTATGAATGTGGTTTGAGTCTCATTGAGCTAGAGTTTATAAATCGTATTTCAAACTGGATTAAACTCC
>SEYY01022313.1:30000-32500 GCA_009176605.1 Armadillidium nasatum | reverse complement strand
AAGAATATAATAACATGATAATAAAAGGTAAATAACAAAAAAAAAAAAAAGGAATAAAATTATATGTATGATAAACGAATATAAAAACAAGATAGTAAAAGATAAAAAAAAAAGATAAAAAAAAAGGAAAAGAAAAAAAAAGAACGATGAAAGAGGAAAGGGTGTGGAAGGTCTTAAAAAGTTATAATCCATGGGACTGTTTTGAGACATTAAAAACACCTTTATATATTCCAGGACTTTTCAAACTCGAATTTTCAACACTCTCTTTGCTTAAAAAAAGAAAAAAAAAAAAGAAAAAAAAAACTTTTCTTTTAGAGTTTAAAACTCATTCAGTTTTCTTTTAAAGGCTTTAAGATAACAAACAGCTAGAGGGTAATGTTCGAATACAGAATAATTTCTTATTCTTTTTATGTTTTCTTTTAAACATACAAGTATAAATACGAACATATAATATATATATATATATATATATATATATATATATATATATATATATATATATATATATATATATATATATATATATATATATATATATATATATATATATATATATATATATATATATATATATATATATATATATATATATATATATATATATATATATATATATATATATATATATATATATATATATATATATATATAATATATATATATATATATATATATATATATATATATAATATATATATATATATATATATATATATATATATATATATATATATATATATATATATATATATATATATATATATATATATATATATATATTATATATATATATATATATATATATATATATATATATATATATATATATATATATATATATATATATATATATATATATATATATATATATATATATATATATATATATATATATATATATATATATATATATATATATATATATATATATATATATATATATATATATATATATATATATATATATATATATATATATATATATATATATATATATATATTATTGTCAAGAAATTAAAGATCATTTCACAATTACTGTCAATCATCTACTCAAATTGCACATTATATTAAGAAATTTAAAATGAAATAAGAATAAATAAGAACCAAATTTATTAAACTGAAAAATATCTGACAAAAAAGAACTGAAAAAGAAATAAAAGAAAATAAAGTTAAAAAACACACAGCTTCGTAACCTGGTTCGCCAAGCTTTACACCCTTGTTTAAAGAATAAATTTCATAAATAACTACAACAACTACACCTACACCTACACCTACACGAGATAATAAGTTAATGAATATTACAAACCATTCTACCATTTACATTTAAAATCAGTCATAACCTACTCATGAATCTATCGTTTCTAAAAACTATAAAATTCGGACACTGTAAATATAATTATGTAAATATTATAAATGTAATTTAAATAACACTATAAATGTGTACTATAAAATTCGTACCTTTAAATAACACTGTAAATATATATAACACTGTCAAAAGATTCATTAAATCTTTATCCTGATTAAAAATTTCATAGAATTTTGGAGGGAAACCGAAGAATATGTACTAGCCTTCTTCATTTTTATTTCAAGGATCTAAAGAACACATAACTCCTTTCAACATCTCTCTCAGTAGGAAATCAATATATATATATATATATATATATATATATATATATATATATATATATATATATATATATATATATATATATATATATATATATTATAAATTAACTTTGTTCTAAAGCCATAAATTTGCATATAAAAATATTCAATCAATCTGGACTATAAAACTACATTTTATTTCTTCTTTTCTTTCTCTCTCTCTCTCTCTCCTCTCTCTCTCTCTCTCTCTCTCTCTCTCTCTCTCTGTTCTTCTTCTTCTTCTTCTTCTTCTTCTTCTTTATAAAAATGCCTACAGTTATTCAAAATTTAAGCCATATTAAAACTTTCTTACCATCATCACCACCGCTATCTCATTTCTTTGAAATCTTACACCACCAGAGAAGTCCTTTAAAAAAACTACTCTCCAGAATGCAAGAACACATTATTTCATTTGACTTCCAAAACTCTTTAATTTGTTCTTGATAATAAAATAAAGAACAATGTTTTACATAATACAGTCACACAAATACTCATATATTAATTTAAAAGTATTAGCAATTTGAAAATATTCAAAACAGATGAATATAACACTATTATTTTAGATGACATCCTCTCTCTCTCTCTCTCTCTCTCTCTCTCTCTCTCTCTCTCTCTCTCTCTCTCTCTCTCTCTCTCTCTCTCTGTCTCTCTCTCTGTCTCTCTCTCTCTTTCTCTCTTCTCTTCTCTGCCCTTATCTCTTTCTTCTATCTCTCTCTCTCTCTCTCTTCACTTCTCTCTCTTTCTTTTCTCTCTTTCTTTCATTTACTATAGCTTACTTTTTTGGTATATTTTAGTTACAGCCAACATACTCCCCAAAATATATCAGCCAAAATAAGCAGATATTTGAGAGATCTGA
>SEYY01022313.1:0-2500 GCA_009176605.1 Armadillidium nasatum | reverse complement strand
TTTCAATCTGCTCTAGTTTCTTGACTTGAATATGATGTACCATTTTGATGTTTCTATCATAAGCGTTTCAACATTTTATATTATTTTTAGTCAATTTAGACCAGGGGTTCCTAACATTTTTTTGCTTTTGGACCCCATGAATCCTAACTTTACGTATATGAACCCTCTGAGTCCTAACTTTCTGTGTGGACCCCCTGAGTCTTAACTTTATGTATGTGGACCCTCTGAGTCCTAACTTTACGTGTGGACCCTCTGAGTCCTAACTTTACGTATATGGACCCACTGAGTCCTAACTTTACGTATGTGGATCCACTGAGTCCTAACTTTACGTATGTGAACCCACTGAGTCCTAACTTTACGTATGTGAACCCTCTGAGTCCTAACTTTACGTATGTACCCTATATATATATATATATATATATATATATATATATATATATATATATATATCATATATATATATATATATATATATATATATATATATATGTGATGATGCCAAAATAAATACTTCGTTTATAAGGCTTTATTCTTCTAAAATCACACCCTGTTACAATAATAATAATATATACATTAATAAATCTAATAAACATAACTAGAGCACAATGATAACTTAAACCTATTTACATACCTGAGTCAATTCAGCAGACGTTATGGAATTGACTCAGCCTAGAAAAAGTACAATTAAATACAGATCTTAATTTAGTTGGTTTCAAATTTATATCAATCACCCTATCTTAAGAAAATGAGCTATAATTAAGACGATCAACAGGTTTCTTAATTCTAGTAGAAAGACGAAGAGAAGAATCAGGAAGACGTTCAACGTCCATCAGGTTTTCATCATTCTGAGGAAGCTCTGAATTCCCACCAAGGGAGATCTCATCATTAACAGCATTCTGCACTTTATCCTCAGTGAAAGCAGGAGCAGAGTCTCCGCATGGAGCCAAATCTCCGACAGAAACGGTATCTTCTCTTCCGTTTGGGAAACGTATATGAGCGTAATGAGGATTTACATCAATGAGCTGTACTTCTTCCACCCAAGGATCATCCTTTTTTCTATTATGTTTTCGTAGAAGAACGTTTCCAGGAGTAGTAAGCCAAGTAGATATGCTTAATCCACAAGAAGAACGTCGAGGATAAGTAAACAAACGTTCACGGGGCGTAGCGTTTGTTGAAGTACAAAGTAAAGTCCTGATGGAATGTAAGGCATCGGGCAGGACAGTCTCCCATAACGTTGTAGGCAGTTTACGAGATTCTAGTGCCAACATAATGTTTTTCCACACGATCCCAACATATCTTTCACATTGCGCGTTACCGGTAGGGTGATAAGGGGTAGAGCGGCTAGACGAAATTCCATGTCGTAAGAGAAATTGTTTAACAGCAGAAGACATAAAAGCGGTTCCACGATCTGAATGAATATATGAAGGAGTTCCGAATATAGAAAACAACGTGGTTAAGCAACTTATAACAGTATTAGACGATATATCGGAGCAAGGAAAAGCAAATGGAAATCTGGAATATTCATCAACCACTACTAAAATAAACTTATTGGCTGTAGAAGACGGTAATGGCCCTTTGAAATCCATACTGAGACGATCAAACGGTTTAATGGCTTGAATTAATACACTCTGGGTAGGTCTAAAGAATCTAGGCTTGACTCTACAACAAATGGCACAAGAAGATACCACGCTTTTTACATCGTCCATTGAAAAAGGAAGATTCTTTGTTCGAATATAATGATAAAAACGTGCAACACCAGGATGACAAAGATCACTATGAAGCTTTACAAGATCAATTTTTGTCGATGAGGCACATACAATCCTAGATAAGGCGTCAGCAGCAGCATTTCTATTTCCAGGCCTATAAGTAATTTCGAAAGAATAGGGCATTAATTCTGTTCTCCATCTCAGGATCTTTTCATTCTTAATTTTGCTTTTATGTTTTACATCAAACATAAATGAAACAGATTTTTGATCAGTTACTAAATTGAAGTGTCGCCCAGAGAGAAAATGATGCCATCTTTTCACGGCCTCAACAATGGCGTAAGCCTCCTTCTCAACGGAGCAATGCTTTCTCTCGGAAGAATTGAGAGTTCTTGAAAAGAAAGCGACTGGTCTACCCTCCTGGCTCAACGTGGCACCAATGGCAGCTTCAGAGGCATCAGTTTCCAAAGTAAACAAGTTTATCGTCAATCCTCATTTTCACAGCTTTCATAATATCTTCCTTTATAGAAGAGAAGGATTCCTGGGCGATCTCATTTAAAGGAAATTTAGAATCAATCAAAGGTCTTATTTTTTCTGAAAATTTCGGTATCCACTTGGAATAATCAGCGAAAAGTCCTATTAAACGAGACAACTCTTTCTTGTCTCGAGGTAGAGGCATTTCTTGAAGAGACGTAAGTCGATCAGATCTGGACGCAATTCTTTATGTCGCACTTCATATCCAAGCAGACAAATTGAAGTAGAGAAAAATACACACTTATCTTTGTTTAACGTCATTC
>SEYY01022312.1:72500-87500 GCA_009176605.1 Armadillidium nasatum | reverse complement strand
GAGGCCAATTTCAATGGGATGAACCCCCCAAAATGTGTCAGGAAAGAGTGTGATGTCAATTTGAGCAGAATGATATGCTTCAAATCAAAATCCCTTTAGGCTCAGGTTGACAGATTTAGCTACCTCGAAAAATCTGACACCCTCCAAAAGCGCGTTCCTGTAAAAAGAAGATTAGTATTAGAGGCAAAATAGGCTCATCTATTAGAACACTGATTATAATAGTAAATGCTGCCCTCACACTAGAATCATATAGTCAGCTACAGTACACACCACCTCCAATAATGGATGGTTCACATAACAGGCCTAGCAAGCCGGTGTCGTAATAAAACGAAATTGCTTGTAACAACTCTAGGTTGAGCATGGGAAACCATAGCTCCGAGAAGCGTGATCATCTGAGAGCTCTGGGAGAAAGTGTTCACAGGTTAGATGGACGACGATGCTTGTCCCACACAATGGGAAAAAAACCCACTTGTGAGCTTAAATGCTACTCAAAGGGATTGGCACTGAAGCCATTTAGCCGAAAGACATGATCTTTTAAAGCGCTCTCGGAGAAGAACTTTTAAGAGCAGATGGAGAAAAATGCTTGTACCACTGACTGGATGTAAACCCTACCTGGGAGAAGATGAATATATATATATATATATATATATATATATATATATATATATATATATATATATATATATATATATATATATATATATATATATATATATATATATATATTATATATATATATATAAAGAAAATACTATATCTCTTGATATTTAATTCCTTTTTTAATTAAAAGTAATTAATATTTTGCTGGGTTTAGCAGTCTGTTTTCACGCATATTTTCGAACAATGAAATATCACTTAAAAGGTATTCTCAAACTAAGGCTAACTGAAATGTCAGTGTGATCAGCACAGCGCGTGGTTAAGAGTTGTTGTTGCTGTTGTTTTTTTTGTTTTTTGTTTTAAATGAGAAGAAGTGAGAACAAAGCGATTGCGCTGTTTGCTTTATCGATTTTGAGAACAAATTTTCCTGGGAAATTGTCCACTTAGTTAATAAATCCGAAGACGTATCAAAGCGAACCAGAAAGCACGATCTAGAAAGGTATGCAGTAGGAAATTGCATGCTACAATCTAGGAATCATGCAAGTCGAGTTGCTTTCTTAGATTTTATGAAGACTGAAATGTAATTGAAAAGTGAACTCGCGAAACAGTTAGCGAGGATAGATCGATTTGGTGTGCTTTGACTAGTTCTTCAACAGTTCACGTTCGCGTTTGCATTCAGACCTCTGTATGGGAATATTTTTGCAGTTAATTTTAATATATCTATCTTTCTTTATCACCTAAAAAGCTTTGTTCCTTCCTTTTTTTAAGGAAGAGAATCTGAAAGTAGGAATAGCATTAAATTTTAGTGGCAGCTCTTAGCATTAATTTCAATACAAATGGATTGAAATGTTTCACCAATTCAATTCATCCTAAAAGAATTTCCAAGTTTTATTTTTTTTATTTTTTTTATTTTTTTAATTGTATAATAGTCAATACAACAATATTTTAGGGCTTTTGGAACGTAAAACTTAAGATTGACATAAAAGTGACATTTGAATAGATTTAAAAGATTAACTTGGTCTGCGAACTGATTACTCGGATTCAAGACGATTAATTTGGTAATAGAACAATCGTGCAAAAAAATTTTCACTATTTACAGAAAGATGAAGCATTACAACATCATTTTCTGTAGAATTAAAGAATAATATTTTATTACCACTTTTGCTAATTTTAATCAAATGGAAGATTCTGTCAAGTTATGAGCAGAATAATTCATTTTTCGAATAAACATGCGTAATATTTCCAACAATGAGCAAACCTAAAAGTAAGATAGCTGCCTTCTTATGTGCCCGGAATATATTATTATCATCCGAAATATCCGAGATGTATAAAAAAAAATCAGCATGAAAACTATTCTACTTGTTACAAAAAATTTTCCTGTACTCATATTAAACCATTGAAGATAAAAACTTATTTTAATTAACTGCGTATGACCTTAGAACAAGGCACTCCTTTTTAAAGTGTATGAAAAAAACTGAGATATCTAAAAGAGGCAAAATTAAAACAATTGAGAGCATATACATATTTACTAAAAGTTTACTACCATGATATTTTTTACAGTTGCAAAGTTATTTGTAATATATTTACTTTTACTATTTTATATTTAATTCCTTAATTAATATCATTAATGAAGTAAAGGCTATATTAAAATTCTTTCGGCAAAAAAAAAATCATGATTATAAAATACTCTCATTTATAAACTAAAGAGTTTTAATATCTTTAAAACTAATGCAAATTGAAATTTTTCGTTGTCAAATTCAGAATAAATTTTTATTTATTTATGAATCATTTGAATTTTTGTTCTACATGGTATGAATAACAATAATAATAATAATAATAATAATAATAATAATAATAATAATAATAATAATAATAATAATAAAATAACAATAATAACAATAATAGTAACAATAATAATAAAAATAATAATTTGATGATAATACTAATATAATAAAATAATAATAATAATAATAATAATAATAATAATAATAATAATAATAATAATAATAATAATAATAATAATAATAATAATAATAATAATAATAATAATAATAATAATAATAATAATAATAATAATAATAATAATAATAATAATAATAATAATAATAATAATAGTAATAATAATAATTATTATTGTTATTATTATTATTGTTATCGATGAAAAAGAAGGAGAAGAAGTTAATAAATTGAGCTAATAATGTCATATGACTTATTATGTTTTTACTTCGCAATTTTTCCAATTAATTTCAGTTCTGAGAATCTTACTTCTGTGTTCTTAAAAGGACGTCTTCATATAACCTAGAAAGAGAAGATTCATAATGACATCATTTTATTTACTCTTATCTTAAATTTCAGGCAGTGTCAGAAGACTGGCACTTTATCAGTCAATGTGATGTGTCTTATTATTATTATTATTATTATTATTTTAACCACAGTTTTCAATATATCCTCGTTATAAGAATATGTATTATTATTCATATTAATATATTAATATCATTAATATTATTTATTATTTAATAATAATATTTATCAATATTATTTTTATTATATTAATATTTTTATATGATTATATTATTATTATTATATTATTATTATATTATTATATATTATTATTATTATTATTATTATTATTATTCATTTCGAGAATTGGAAGTCACATATTATTATTAAGATTATTATTGAATTTAGTAGAATAGGAACTACTTTTAAACTTTAAGCCTGTAAAAACTATTCCTAATAAATTTTTTGAATTGAATTGAATTATTTTATTTATTATTATTATTATTATTATTTATTATATTATATTATTATATTATTATTATTATTATTATTTTTTTTTATTATTTGTATTTTTTTTATTTTTTTATTAAAATAATTATTATTTATTAAAAAAAAAAAAAAAATTATTATTATTTATTAATATTATTATTATTATTATTATTATTATTATATTATTATTATTATTATTATTATTTAGTTATATTTTTAATTATTATTCTTATTTATTATTATTTTTACTTTATTATTTATATTAATATTATTAATTAATAATATATAATATTATATTATTAAATATTAACATTATTTATTTTAATATTAATATTAATTAATATTTTATTATAATTGATATATTAATATTAATATTATTAAATCATTAATCAAATAACTGGAAGGAATTTAGTTTCAAAGAAAAAATTCCTTCCAGCTATTTGATATCAGACACAAACTTTACCGTGGCTCAAACGGTTAAGTGATTGACTCACGTGCTTGAGGGCGCCGGTTCGATCCCACTTCGGGATCCTAGGGTATAGTACCTAGAAAAGTCCTCTCCTTCGAAAAAGGGCAATGCCCGTGAGATGTGAACTTAAAAAAAAAAAAAAATAAAAATAAAAAAAAAAAAAAACTGTTTAGGTATGTGGATGATGCTTTCGGATTTTGGATGAGGTTTGATTCGTTTTGGTTAAGATCTAATAATCATGTCCTATTAAATTCCTCTGAAATAGAAAGTAAGGCAGCATCCTTCCTAGACATACATATAAAAAGGCATTCAAACTGCTCAGCACTAAGCAACCATCATGACATATTCATTGTTTTTCAAGCCATACCACATCTACAAAAAAATCAGTAATTTCAGGCATGTTCCTCCGTGCCTACCGCTTTTGCTCACCTCAATATTTAGAAGATGAACTAACCCTTCTAAAAAGGCAATTTCAAAAAATTAGGATATAAAGAAAATCTTATTTCAAATGCAAAAAAGGTTCTATAATTTTAATGCAAAAAGCAACTTTTCTACTGATAATATACTTAAACTACCCACCACCTTAAATTTAAATATAAAATCTCTCTTACCAAAAAATATTAACATAATTTATGGCAATAATAACAATATTAAAAAATACTTTTCTCATAGTAAAGCTTTGAATGAAAATAAAAATGTCAATGCTGTTTACACAGTTCCTTGTAGAGGCTGTTCCAGGTGTTATGTTGGTTAAACTTTTGATTTTTCAAGACGAATGTATCAACACGATTATGATTTAAGAATGGACAATGAACGCAGTGCACTATATCAACATATATGTGAAAACAATCACAAAATTTTGATTACAGATTCTAAGGTAATTTGTAGAGAAAACGACACTTTTTTCAAGAAAATTAATTGTGTCATTTGTCATTCACAACTCAAACACTTTTAATAATAATAAAATGAGTCTAGATGTTGACGATTTTGTTTTAAACAGTTTAAAATTAGTCCCAAAATATAACAGATTAATTGATTGTGAAAAGAGGACATGATTTTAAATTATAACTATATATAGATTATTGAAAGTTTTGTACTGATATGTTAATTTTGAACTGGTAGTGAGCATTTCCCATTTTACTCTCTGACGTTTCCTTGCATTGTTTTACTTACCTTCCTTGGAGCAGGTCTCCTTTTTAACTTTTTATATGTATTTTTAAAAACTTTTTAACTCTTTTAACTTTGGCTTGAAAAGGGACGTCAGTCCGAAAACGTTCGCCAATATTTTATTTTAATACTGGGTTATTTTAGTTTGTGTTTTAATCTGCTGTTATTGCAGTCTATTATATATATATATATATATATATATATATATATATATATATATATATATATATATATATATATATATATATATATATATATATATATATATATATATATATATATATATATATATATATATATATATATATATATATATATATAACAGTTTATCATTAATTTACACTTCTGTGAAGTAAGTAAAACAGTTAAAAAGAATTTATTCAATTCTTTTTAATCTTTCTTCATAATTCTCTCAATAATTTCAAATAATAAATTTTTTTATTAACTTGAAGGAAAAGAATACTTGGTTTCTTTTGAAAATTTTCGTATAGTAATCTGCTCATAAGTGGTTTATAATTTTGAAGAAAATGTTTTTCTTTTTCCTAATATTTGAGTAGTAACATCGTTAGGCCGGGCTATGTTTTATCCGAGATAAGCTACGATATATTTCCCTCAGGAGCCTATATTGATTTTTACCCCACATTGGGGGAAACTTCCCCCCATCCCAGTTTTCCTGTTTGAGGGTATAACATTCAATCCCCAATTTTTTTTTTTTTTTTTTTTTTTTTTTTTTTTACCACAATGCTATTCTAATCCTCATCCGCATCTTCAGTGACGAAGATATATATATATATATATATATATATATAATATATATATATATATATATATATATATATATATATATATATATATATATATATATATATATATATATATATATATATATATATATATATATAATCCAAAAGAAATTTCCTACATTCCTGAAATCTTTAACACTGACAGTAGTGAGACGGAGGGGTGGTGCTAGTGTATATATATATATATATATATATATATATATATATATATATATATATATATATTATATTATATATATATATATATATATATATATATATATATATATATATATTATCACCACTCATCGGCAGAGACCTTTTCTAGGAGGGGACATATATAAAAGAGAAAGAAAAATCCACCAAGGCCCGAACCTAAAGCACATCTCTCAGGTGATCACAGACGGAACCCTTGAAGAGAGGAAATTTAGATGCAGGAGGAAAAATAGATGATGGTAGAGAGTTCCACGGGACAGAGGTGGCTTGAAAGGAGGTGCAACAACGAGCCAGCTGGGGTTTCCAGCATCCACACAAAATTCGTGCGAAAGCAAGGCACCCCTTGTGGTGGTGGAATGCGAGAGACCAATTCCTTCGAGCACCTGCCATTGTAGTACCTATTGAAAAACGATGGTGCGCCAACGTCACGTGACAGAAATAGAGAGTCAAGAGTGTTTAAAAGTAGGGGACAGTTTGTCCAAAAGGGGGGAGGATCTGTAGCCCCCGAAAATGTGAGAACTGTACTCCATACAAGGACGAATAAGACTTTTATATAATTGAAGTAACTACTCAGAAGAAAAAAAAATTCTCGCAACCTAAATAGTATTCCCAACTTCCTAGAGACTTTCTTACGAAGAAGATAGGAAAGTTAGAGGGTGTTTCTGAGAGGGAGATGGGAAGAAATTGAATATTTGAAAGAGTTGAATTTCACAAGGCTGCGGTGACCCCACCTGGAAGCTCCATCCAGATTGGCAAGAATAGAATCGGAAAGTTAAGACGAGAAGCAACTCTAGAAGCAAAAGAGGGAGCAGATTTGAAATGAGTAGAAGAATAGAGAGTTGAGTTATCGGCATATGAGTGCGCAGAGTTAGAAGTGCAGTTGAGAAGATCGTTAATGAAAAGTAAGAATAAAGTTGAAAATTGAACAGCTGAGGAACTCCATAATTGACAGGAAAATTGGATGAGGTAGCTCTTCTACAAGTGCCGAAATGGAACAATGTAAATAAAACTAGACATGAGTAAGTAAAGAGAACGAGGAAGCCCAAATATTCGGTCAAAAGCCTTGGATATGTCAAACGCCGCCACACAAGACTCCCCATAATTGCTAAGGGCAGAAGATCATAAATCTGTGAGATAGTAAAATATGTCGCCAGTTAATCTAGAGCGTCGAAAGTCATCCTGATAGTCTGAGAGTAGGGAATGAGACTCCAGATGATCTAGAGAATGAGAGTTGAGGACAGTTCCAAAACTTTTTGATTGAACACAAACGAGAGCTATAGGATGATAGTTAGAGGGCTCAGAGCGGCTATCTTTCTTTGGGATTGGCCGAACATATGTGCGCTTCCATCATTGAGGAAAAGTATTAGTGCTAAGTCATGAGAGTAAAGTTGAACGAGGACGCGCCAACTCAGAAGCACACTCTCTCAGAACAATGTAGGGTGTGCCTCCCGGGCCACTAGCCTTTCTGCCGTTCATAGATTTCAGAATCCCATGCACCCAGTCATGAGTAATCACCTGAGAGAAGAAGCAGTAGGAGGAGGGATGCCAGAATCGATCAGGGTGGAATTATTATGAAAAAGGAGGCCGAAGAGATTTGCCTTTTCAGTAGGAGTATTAGCTTCAAATTCGTCACAGCGGTTAAGAGGAGGAAATGCAGATTTATAGAGGTCATTAGAGATTTTTTGGCAAGAAAGAGGTCAGAAATTTTTATCAGTAGGAGAACCAAGGAAGTCATCGCACTTCCCTTTAGGGAAAGTACGCTGAGCCCGTCAAACAATATTCATGCATCGATTCCGAGCAGAATGAAAATTAACAAGTGTGGTAGGAGAATTAGAATTTTTCCATTCACGATAAGCATTGTCTCTCTCCCGAAGGACACGAGAACAGTTGCCATCGAACTATGAATTTTAAGGAGAAAAGGTTTAGTCGGAGATAGAATGAACCTGCTCATTTCCTCGGCGATTGCTGCCCTACCTTTTCAATGGACACCGAATCTTTCTCCGACCACAATCAGGATTCATTTCAATGGTAGTTAGCAAAGAAACGACGCTTTGCCCCTCAATTTAGGGCATGGTGGAGCTGTTGGAGAGAAAGCATAATAACTAAGAGCTATAAGATTATTGTCAGAGTTACCGAAAGGAGGGAAAATGGTGTATTTATATCTAGAATGAGTAGTGGTGAAGCATAAATCAAGTGTTTTCAAGAACTGGTTAGGACGATCTGGAATGTGTGTGGGTTCTCTAATTAACTGCTCCAGATCGTTGAGAAAACTGAATGATTTGGTCTCTTTCCCACCTGTATCAGTGTGTGAGGGGCATAACCAATCAGTGTGGTGTACGTTAGAATCACATAATAGAGGACCTCAGCATTTGAATGAGAATAAGTAACAAATTTGTGAGAAGTGGTAAGATGGTAAGAAAGTCTGTTCCATTAGGGGAACAGTAGGAAGACAGATTTTAAATCATAATTCATCGAAATTAGGGATGTCAGATTTACGAGAGTTGTCACGGGAGTTTTAATGTTTATTATATAGCCACAGACGCCATCATTTAGTCGGAAAATGTGAAAGAAGTTGTAGTTGGAAATATTAAAATTATTGTAGAAAGAATTTTTGTCAAGCTGAATTTCAAGAAGCAGAAGGTTACGACGAGAGTTAGAGAGATGATACTCTACTGACTCATGATTACAGTATATATATATATATATATATATATATATATATATATATATATATATATATATATATATATATATATATATATATATATATATATATATATATATATATATATATATATATATATATATATATATATATATATATATATATATATATATATATATATATATATATATATATATATATATATATATATATATATATATATATATATATATATTATATATATATATATATATATATATATATATATATATATATATATATATATATATATATATATATATATATATATATATATATATATATATATATATATATATATATATATATATATATATATATATATATATATATATATATACATATATATATATATATATATATATATATATATATATATATATATATATATATATATATATATATATATATATATATATATATATATATATATATATATATATATATATATATATATATATATATATATATATATATATATATATATATATATATATATATAATATAATTAGTAATTACTTCCTTCTTGAAAATTTTTTTTTTTTTTTTAATTTTATTTTATTTCTGACAACACACACTTATCATAAAATTCATTTCATTTAAATCCTAAGTGATGAAAATTTGTTCTAAATTCAAAGCATCTATTTTAAGAATAAGCAGCGATAATTAGAACATCGGTATGTCCGCTTATTAATCGACTTCTGCCGAATATTTGAATAGCTTCGGAAATCTGCCGAATTAATCAGCATGCCGAAGCCGAAGCTTCGGTGCATCCCTAGTATATATATATATATATATATATATATATATATATATATATATATATATATATATATATATATATATATATATATATATATATATATATATATATATATATATATATATATATATATATATATATATATATATATATATATATATATATATATATATATATATATATCTGAGCATCGAACAAATGTTTAACTTTTATTGTCTTTAAATTTATAACTCATTGATACTCTTCCTTACGGGTAGAGCCCTATTACAACTGGTGTTACATCAATAAGAGAAAAAGAATAACCATACAAGTCCCACCTATCGAAAATTTCGTAGGTGAGCACAGACGTGGGCTTTAAAGTAATTGAGATATAATTAGGAAGGAAACGCATATATATATATAATATATATATATATATATATATATATATATATATATATATATATATATATATATATATATATATATATATATATATATATATATATATATATATATATATATATATATATATATATATATATATATATATATATATATATATATATATATATATATATATATATATATATATATATATATATATATATATATATATATATATATATATATATATATATATATTTTTTTAAAATAAAAAAGTTCACATCTCACGGGCATTGCCCTATTCTAGGAGAGGAACTTTTCTAGGTAGTATATACCTAGGATCCCCAAGTGGGATCGAACCGGCGCCTTCAAGCACGTGAGTCAATCACTTTACCGTTTGCGCCACGGTAAACGATATATATATATATATATATATATATATATATATATATATATATATATATATATATATATATATATATATATATATATATATATATATATATATATATATATAAATAATAATAATAATAATAATAATAATAATAATAATAATAATAATAATAATAATAATAATAATAATAATAAATAAATAAAGGATACCCCTCTCAACCCTCCCAACTACCATCCCATTGTTTAACTTCTTTCTAAAGAGCATCCTTTAAATTTATTAATAGAGGTGTTCTTCAGTGATCTGTCACATTCCAATATATATATATATATATATTATATATATATATATATATATATATATATATATATATATATATATATATATATATATATATATATATATATATATATATATATATATATATATATATATATATATATATATATATATATATATATATATATATATATATATATATATATATAGGGAGGACGTAGCACCGTCCGAAGCGATATAAGTACCACCCACTGGGCATAACACGGGGAGTGATAGGATGAGCTAGACCATTCCATTTCACACGTTTCCCTTTGGTTCGTTCATTTTCAGGTCTCTGAGTTCCTCTAGTGCACCCTCGTCTCATATTGGAGTGTCTATGCTCCCACTACCTTCCCCTCCCCTTTCTTCACACGTTCCCAACAAATTTACAACCGCTTAAAATTGAAAAATGACGAAAAATTGAGCTGCTTCGGAGGTGCATAGTGTAACGGCATCCAAACAATGACCCTTATCCACTCCTCATCCTTCACTCATCTCACCATTACTTAAAAATTTCCCCTTTGTCCACCACGGATATTGCGCATATGTGTGTGCAACGATGCTGCTGTTTGTTTCTCTTGTATGTAATTTGGAGTCCTCTGAATTTTCCACTTTATGATCTAAGGTCTCGTAATTCTACAGCGGAATTTATTTATTGTCTATTTATTTACAAATGCTAAAGATTATAAAAAAATACTTTGATTATTCAAACTCCAAAATAGAGCACATTCATTCTTCTTCACCTTTCTTCTGAAATCATAAATTTAGGTGATTTAAGGTTCAAGACAGCCAATGGCTTTCATCTAGTTCTCATGATTCATCTGGTGATCTCTCTTTCGACTTTCTTATTCAGAACAGCCTTGAGCAGTTGGTACAGCTCCCTACCCGCATTCCTCACCCTATTGGTGATGACCCAGTATACTTCATCTTTTCTTCATTCTCTTACACTTCTCCTTATTCTGTTAAATTCTTTTCACGTTTGGGTCCAACCGATCATCATCTTATCTTTGTTTCTTGTTTTATCCCTTAAAGTCTTCCCCAAGAACGGCCCCCACCTTCCGCGAGGAGACATTTCTGGGAGTGGTTTCTCGGAATGTGCAGAACGCATAGCAGACATTGATACTCTTCGTCATGGAGGTATACATTCCCTATTCTTTTCCTTCAACCAAACCTAACAAAACTTGGTTTATTGTATAAGAAGAAAAGCCTTGTACTCCACCTATTCGAGATGTTTTAGGCATACTCCATACAGGATAAAACAGAACTCCTATAAAGAGGAAGCAAATGGGGTTGACGTTAGGAAATTACGAAAATGCCTCAAATTGAAAACCCAATTTATTATAAGCTTGCAATGGGTACTTATTTTTATACATGCGTAGACAATTTTTTGAAATTGTTTCATTATTATGACATCGCTTTAATTTTGCCAATAGATAATTCTTTTGTTCCATCTATTAAGTTAACATGTGAAAGAAAAACGAATATTACTTTCCATTTTTGCATTTGTTGGAGATTACAGAATTGAATAGTCGAACCAGTTTTAAAATTTTCCGAAATAAACGCATGTCGATAGCTACGTTCATTGGTTTTCATCCCATTCAAAGTGACAAAGAAAGGTATTGTAATGGGTTCTTTCCTTAGAGCTTATCGTTTTCATAGCCTTTTTTTTTATACTTCATCAAATGTTATAAAGGAGTAGAAAAAGGTTTTGGTCGTCCGTCATTTGTTGAAAGTTTAAATAAAGTTTTTCCCTCGGATATATTGGCTGCTCTTTTGATTTTCTCTAATATTAGAAGGTTTCTTTCCCCAAAACATTCTGTGATTGAGGATCACAAATCCAGTATTTATACGATTCCTTGCAAGAGTTGCCAAATAAAATAGGTGGAGGGAGTCTTAATTTTGAAAAAAAGATTGGTACAACTTAGGCATGCACTGAAAGCAGCAAATCAAAATTCATCTTTGCATAGACTTCTAATGGAGAAGGGTTTTGCAATAGTCATCAATAATGTAAAATATCAGAACAAAGGAAACGTTTGAAATCCTTTTTAATTAAAAATGTAAGCAGTTTTAATTCACTTAATGTTAAAAGAAATTTTACTAATAATCTTTTATTGAAATATTCAAAGTTCTATGTTTTTTATTTTTCTTATTTTTGACCTGACGATATCAGTATTTGTTGATTTCATTTACATCATAATTGTACGTAATTTGTTACGATACATAAAAAAGGAAGACTGAGTGTTCTTCCGAAAGGCTTCTCTCTCTCTTTTAATATTGTTCTTCTGAATTTTAATCATTTTTTTACTCGTATATATATATATATATATATATATATATATATATATATATATATATATATATATATATATATATATATATATATATATATATATATATATATATATATATATATATATATATATATTCTTCGTAATTGAATTTATGATTATTAATATTTACTTTTATTTAACTTTTTTTTTCCTTCATCTTTTATCTTATAATTTATATATTATATATATATTATATATAATATATATATATATATATATATATATATATATATATATATATATATATATATATATATATATATATATATATATATATATATATATATATATATATATATATATATATATATTTATATTATTGTATATTTATGGTTTTGTTTTCGTTTATATGTAAAGGTTGCGTCTCCAACCTCTGTAATCTTTCTTTCAACAAGAGTGAGCGCACTCTTGCATTTTCTTTACGCTCTGATTTCCCCAGTGAGGCCCATTCATTGAAAACTTTTATGCATCTTGAATATATATATATATATATATATATATATATATATATATATATATATATATATATATATATATATATATATATATATATATATATATATATATATATATATATATATATATATATATATATATATATATATATTATATATATATCCGCATCCGCATCCGCATCCGCATCCGCATCCGCATTTTCGAAAATTCAACATCCGCATCCGCATCCGCATCCGCATTTTCGAAATTCAACATCCGCATCCGCAACAAAATCATCGCATCCGCATCCGCATCCGCACTTTCAAAAATTCAACATCCGCATCCGCATCCGCACTTCTCCAAAATTCGACATCCGCATCCGCATCCGCATCCGCAAATTAGAAAATATGACATCCGATCCATCACTAATATATATATATATATATATATATATATATATATATATATATATATATATATATATATATATATATATATATATATATATATATATATATATATATATATATATATATATATATATATATATTATGCGAATTGTAGATCAAGAGTGAGGGTGAAGAGAGAACTATCGGATTGGTTTAGCATAGGAGTGGGATTGAGACAGGGAGTTTGTAATATCTCCATGTTATTTAATCTATTGATGAATGGTTTACTTAGAAAAATGGAGAGAGAAGGGAAGAGTATTACGTTGAGAAATATGGAGGGTGAATGTGAAGTGAATGTTTTACTTTTTGCAGATGATGCGGCATGTGTTGGTGGCAGAATCTGGAGAAAAGATGAGAATACTTGTGAGAGAGTTTGAAGGGAAATGTGCAAACACGAGATTAGAAATTCAATCCAGCGAAGAATAAAGTTATGAGGATTGGAGGTAGAGATGAGGAAATGTGGAGGGAGGAATTGGTTTGTAGAAGTGTGAGAATGGAAACTTGAGGAGGTGAATGAATTCAAATATCTAGTAATGTTGGGTGGAAGGTAAGGGTGGGACGGAAAAAGGAATAAAGAACAGAGTGGTAGAAGGAATGAAAGTATTGGGGGGCCTAAGAAAAGTATGGAAGAAAGGAAAAATTTCGAAAGAAATAAAGATAAGAATGTTTGAATGTATGTGTTCACCTTCTGTATTGTATGTGTGTGAAACATAGACGATAAGTGCTCGGTCGAGAAAAAGTTTCAATGTCTTTGAGATGAAAGATTTGAGAGTGATATATAAATTGAGAAGGATTGAAAGGATAAGAAATGAAAGAATAAGGGAGATGTGTAAATGGAAGAAGAGTGTAATTGATAGAGAGGAGGAGGATGTGCTAAAATGGTTTGGACATATGTGAAGAATGAAAGAGAACAGAATGATTGGCAAGGTACGTAGATCCGATGTAGATAGGGGAAGGGTAGGGGGAGGGGAAGGGGAAGGCCGAAGTGGGGATGGATGGATGGAGTGAGAGTGATTTTGATGGAAGGAATTTGAGTTTAGACGAGGGTAGAAGATTTGTGGAGACAGAGATGGAGGGAAGGTGGTGAAAGCGTTGAAAGGTAAGAATAGTTATGTTTGTAAGGTAATTGTGGCGGGCACCACCTCACGAAAGTGGGAAAGGTGATAGTGAAATATATATATATATATATATATATATATATATATATATATATATATATATATATATATATATATATATATATA
>SEYY01022312.1:65000-70000 GCA_009176605.1 Armadillidium nasatum | reverse complement strand
CTTACTATCCTAAATTCTTTGACTATCTAAACTCCTTTCTGAGAAATAATCATATTAGGAGAAATCATCATATAAGGTGATTTGAATGTTCACGGCAGTCAATGACTTATTTCTAGTTTTCATGATACGGCGGTGAATGTGCCTTTCAATTCTCCATCCAGATCGTCCTTGAGCAGTTGGTACAGCTCCCTGCTCGTATCCTTAATCGTATTGAAGATGAACCCAACATTCTAGACCCTTTTTTAAACTTCTAATCCTTCTTATACTGTCTAACTTTATCCTCTTCTGGGTTCTTACGATCACTTTATTATCTCTGTGTTCTATTCTATCTTTTCAAGTCTTCGAAAGAAAGACCACCGCCTATTGCGAGGAAACGTTTGTGACATTTCGGTGCTCAAGCTGGTCGGACTTCCGCTCGTACTTCATTGATTACCAGTGGAATGATTATCTCTTCTGTGGGATAGGTCCCTCGGAGTGTGCCAAGCGCATTACCGAGGTGATTGTGGCATGAAGGGACTTTAGCTACCGAGGTCGCCTGACCTTACTCTACCAGAATTCTTCCTTGGGGGCATACTGAAAAGAGAATTGTATCGCAACAAACCCCATAGTCTCATGCAACTAAAAGACAACATTCAAGAGGCAATTGACGCTGTGACTCCTGGTAAGTTGGCTTCAACCTTCCATAAATAGTAAAGCGTCTGCATGCATGTCTTAATGCTAATGACGATCACTTCCAACATTTGTTGTGATGTCAACACGATTCTCACATACCAACGTTTGTTCGTAGCAAATTTTATTAACTTATGAATACTACTTTCATATCTATCTAGAAGCGCATATCTGAGGCCGAGAGCGAGTGGGACACCCTATTTTATACTATTAAAATTACATTTATCTACACATTTGAATAAAATATAAAGAAAAGGCAATCTAATTCTTCCTTAATATAAAATTGTTAAATTTATTAAAATAATAGAAATTTTTTAAATATACTTTTTTCAATTACATCGTAATTGTCATCGTCAAACGTATTATAATCGTTATCGTCAAAAAATTCCCATCACTTATATATAATGAACATGATGATTTTAGCTCTTCTATCGAGGTTCGTTTCCATCCTCTTTACCACTTTTAAAAAGCCGAATATATGATGAATGGCGGTTTTCGCTTTGAAATCTTTGTCGTTATTGTCATAAATAATTGTGTCAAGCTTTTTATTTATTTATCTGATAAATTTTGTTTAAAAATTTTTGTTTTAAAGATATTGCATCTCATCGCGGTTGCCTTTTTGGTTTGGTATCATTCCCCAGATTTCAAGTTGTATGGAAATTGTAAGATTTTTATCTACTGTATAATTCCCATAATTATTGGTCGTCATTATTAAAATTCACGACCTAGATTTATTTATATTACGAGCATTTTAGTTAAAAATTTTTGGTAACTGATAGGACAGGCAAAAATAAAGGTAAAAGTTTCTATAAAAGTATGACGTAATGTGCTTAGTTTTCCGTCTGGCTGTCTGTATGTGTTTGTTACTAAATATTTTGTATCTACGAAACCAAGTAAGTTACAAACTCTAAATTTAAAAATGGCGGACGTTAAAAGTATTTGAGGTACGAATAACTCATTCGGAATAGCAGGTGTAAATAAACATATTATTATTGTATGATAAGTTTAATTTTGTACAACATAAACATACTGTATCTAAAGCACCTACAAATGATATCAAAAGACTAAAGATGATGTTGAAAATGACCTCCGTTGTTCCCAATGCACGAAGTCCAGGCGTCTTCTCATCGATTGTCGGACCCGTTCAAAATATTCCAGGAGTCTGTTTGATCGTTTCAATTCCGTTCATAACCCTTAATCGTAGGTCTTCAACGGTGTCGATTGGAGAAGAGTATACTAAGGTCTTTAAATGTCCCCAAAGGTAATAATCCAAAGGATTTAGGTCTGGTGACCTTGCTGGCCACGGAACTGAGCCACCTCGACCTATCCATTGATTGGGAAAGGTGTCATTCAGGTGTTCACGAACTGCAGCACTAAAGTGTGCAGGAGCCCCATCATGCATAAACCACATGTTGTGGCGCAACTGAAGAGGTACATCATCAAGCAAGGTACGGAGCTCATGTTTCAAAAAGTTTAAGTAGATTATGCCATTAAGCCTGGGAGGAAGCTCGAACATAAGTAGATGATCATTTAAAATTCCTGCCCAATGTTTACTGAAAACTGATGTTGTGAACGATTCTATTTGATGGCATGAGGATTCTCGCCTGTCCAAATGTGTTCGTTATGAACGTTAACAATAGCTGTTCTTGTAAAGTGAGCCTCGTTGGTAAATAAACCTTCGATAAAAAGTTTGGGTCAATACATTTGTCCAAACAACATTGACAAATAACACGTGGAGCATAGTCACGTGGCAATAGAGTATGCACCTGTTGGATGTGGTACGGGTGTAACTGTTGCTTGTGCAGTAACCTCCAAATACTAGATATTTTAAATTATCCTATATGAAGGAATTGGAAAACTTACAGGGAGGGCTAAGGATGGGGAATGGGGGATATAGGATATGTTTTAGTGACAATTCTCGCGTGCTCTTTTCGGGATGCTCAGATATTTCATTAAGAACTAATTCTTCTAAATTAACAGTCCTACTAGATCGGGGTCTGCCTGCATTAGTGTACTCTTTGGACTGCAAATAACCTGTTTCAGAAAGCGTTGATGAATAGTGGCAAAAAACCTGCGCTTGGACAAATTCGGTTGGGATATTTCTCTTGGTACAAACGTCTTGCTGCAGAACTATTGCAGCGTCCCATCCCATACATTAAACGCATGTCAGCTAGTTCAGAGTATGAATACACGTTTTAATTGCGTTCCATATTCAATAACGAAATTAGAGATGTACCGATAATATCGGTATTGGTATCGGCAGTATCGGCCATTTTCTTGGGTATCGGTATCGGTATTGGTTAATATGGCTGATACTTGGCCGATACTCCGATACTTTGAATTCGACTACTAAGTGATGTCTTTACCTTAAAGGAGTATATTATGTCATGTTTGAATAATGGCGTTTTTTATATTTTGTCTTTTCTGCTGATTAATTGAGGTCTCTTCTTTCATTATTTTTATTCTTTATATTATAGCTAGTTAAAGAATCTTCTTGTAAATTGTAATCATGTTAAAACATAAAAGTGAGTAGCTAAACTTTGTTAATACTTACTGGAAAATGGAAATGGAATATTTTTTGAATAAACACAAACATAAAAAAATTATTAGTATTATATTTACATTTATTATTCCTAAAAAATAATATTTTAATTTATAAAATATACTTAGGCACAACCAAATATGAAATACATGTATTGGTTGTACAGGGAATGCAATCCTCAGTTGCCTAGCAGTACACAAATTTTCTATCTTATTACTGTGTATTTCTTATAATAATTAAAGTATTGGTATCGGTATCGGCACCTAAAATATAGAGTATCGGTATCGGCTTCTTTACTGGTATCGGTACATCTCTAAACGAAATAAACACATAAGAGATACACAGTCAATGAGTTATAAAGTAATGCTTAACACAAACAGGCAGTGCATTTATACGGTAGTTGGTTATTTTGGTCAACAATCCCAAATTTAGAGTTTGTAACTTAGTTTCGTAGATACAAAATATTTAGTAACAAGCACATACAGACAGCCAGAAGGAAAACTAAGCACATTACGTCATACCTTTATAGGGACTTTTACCTTTATTTCTGCATGTCTTATCAGTTACCAAAAAATTTTACCATAATTTTGAATCACCCTATATATATATATATATATATATATATATATATATATATATATATATATATATATATATATATATATATATATATATATATATATATATATATATATATATATATATATATATATATATATATATATATATTAGGGTGACCCTTAGCTATATATAGGTGATTTTCCGAAAGTTAAAATTTTGCTGCTCCCTCCCCCTAATCCTGTTCCATCAACCAAAAACGGGCTGTGCAAAACTTTAGCTCAATCAGACAACTGCAAGGCGACCCTCAAACGCCTTGATGTTGGAACATTATATAAGCAACGATTAAATCCTTTCAAAAGCGGTTTATTCTTACCTATTTCGACCATTTTCTTTTTCTTCTTAGAGAAATTTATGTGAACACGTCCATTCAACCCCAGCAGTTCTTTAAAAACATTCTTAATCAAATTTCCTAAAAGTAAATATAAGAAAAAATGTATTAAATTCTAGATTTTTTAATAACGCGCACAACTTTAAGAGAAACGCATTTTTATTTACAGCAATAATTTCAGTATGATCAAAACATAATGTGATTGAATGAACATTGAACATTATCTTTTCCTTCAATATTATTGGGTATTTTTTACGGTCTTCGGCAACGATCTGTAAAAAAAATTGTTTCTCAGATTTAGGCAACTATTTGTTAAGTTTTTCAATACCTCCTAAATTAGCTTTAGTTTTATCTCTAGTAACGGAGAAGGGATTGAAAAACTCTTAGAACAGCTTCTACTTTTTCTTCACCAAAAGCATGGTTAGTTAAATTTAACAATATTATATATATATATATATATATATATATATATATATATATATATATATATATATATATATATATATATATATATATATATATATATATATATATATATATATATATATATATATATATATATATATATATATATATATATATATATATATATATATATATATATATATATATATATATATATATATATATATATATATATATATATATATATATATATATATATATATATATATATATATATATAGCACAAGCTCAAATGGGGGAACTCTCTCTGAAAAAAAAATGGAAAATACCCCAAATCGTAGAAAAGGAAAAGTGGTCGACAATATCATCATCACTCACGGGTCGGGGGGTACGGGGGGCAGAGCCCCCCTTTAGATATATGATGGGTATAACACC
>SEYY01022312.1:50000-60000 GCA_009176605.1 Armadillidium nasatum | reverse complement strand
GGATTAGAACGGCTACCTTTTTTTATAATCGTCTGAACATATATGCGCGCTTCCAGTACAGAAGGCAAGTATTAGTATTAAGTCAGAGAGAGTATAATGGAACAAGGACAGACTGTAGCTCAGACGCACACTTCCTAGAAATTCGAGGAGGAATGCCATCCATAGATCTCAGGATCTCATGCACCCGTTCATGTGTGATTACAGGTTGAAACTTAGAACACCTGAGAGGAGGAGTAAGAAGAGTGATGATAGAATCGTTCAGGGTGGAATTAGTTGAAGATGTTAGACTTTTCAAAATGAAGAGTTAGTTACAATACTGTCAGAGCGAATAAAAGCGGAAAGGCAAATTTACAGAAGTTGTTAAAGATATTTTGGCAAGAGGCCATAAATTTTTATCAGTAGGAGAAAAAAGGTTACTCAAATTTTGATGCCACTATAAATGAAAGGATTCGAATCCTCATCCTCATCCGAATTCAGATGAGGTTTGAATTTCTCAAATCCGAATCCAAATTCAGCCAAATTTGCAATTCTAGAATCTGAATCAGCGAAAAAAAAAAATTCGAACATATATATATATATATATATATATATATATATATATATATATATATATATATATATATATATATATATATATATATATATATATATATATATATATATATATATATATATATATATATATATATATATATATATATATATATATATATATATATATATATATATATACACTACAATTTACAACCTCTCCCAGGAAGGGTTTTCACCCTGTCAGTGGAACCAGCATCTTTCCCCATCTGCTTGTAGAAGTTCTCCCAGGGCCCTCTAAAAGATCATGTTTTTCGGCTCATTGATCTCCATGCCGGTCCATGAGTCTTATCCAGACTCTCAGGTAGGGTTTTTACCCTTTCAGTAGGACCAGCATCGTTTTCAAACTAACCTCTAAACACTCTCTCCCAGAGGTCTTCAAAAGATTGTGCTTCTCCGAGCTATGGCTTCCAATGCTGGTTCTGGAGTAGTTACAAGCCGTTGACAGAGTAATCACAAGGCCGGATGGCTAGTCCTGTCGTCCTTGCATTTAGTTCTCTTGACATGATCCGATCCTGTCGTATATATATATATATATATATATATATATATATATATATATATATATATATATATATATATATATATATATATATATATATATATATATATATATATATATATATATATATATATATATATATATATATTCTAGGTTATCTTTTTCTCGTGATCTTTCTTGGAAAGAACACATTACTTCTCTTTCTAAACAAGCTTCTAAGAGGTTGGGTGTTCTGTGGCGCCTTCGTAATTTCTTCACACCACCTCATTGCTTGCTCTCTATTGGGGTGTTGTTCGCCTCTGTATAGAGTATGCTTCACACATATGGGGTGGTTCCACTCTTATAGCTCTCCTTGAGAAAATGGAGAAAAAAGGATAAGAACACTTGAGAGAAGGAGTAAGAGAAAGGATGATACTATATCTCTCCAATCTCTTTCTGTCTGATACTAACTCTCTCCAATCTCTTTCTGCCCGTCGAATTGTTGCGTCACTCTCTATATTACAACGGACACTGCTCTTCAGAACTCTCTCGTTGCATACCTCCTCCATTGAGAAGAGCTCGTGCGATAGGCTTATCTACATAGTCTCATCCTTTCTCTGTCCGACTCTCAGACCCCAGACGTAACCGTTATGCTCAATCTTTCATATACTCAGCTTGTAAAGTCTGGAACACATTCCCTTAATCTGTTTTCCCAACTTCCATTGACTTGCACGCTTTCAAACACCGTGTATCTGAACATGTTGGCCTCTAATGACCAAGATAGGACTTTTCCAACTCCGGCGGAAATTGGTAGGCCTCCGGCCTTTGCCTACCGGTAAATATATATATATATATATATATATATATATATATATATATATATATATATATATATATATATATATATATATATATATATATATATATATATATATATATATATATAATATATAATAATAATAATAATAATAATAATAATAATATTAATAAAGCTAATGAGAAAATTATAACAGACCAATTGAAATTGTCTGATAGAGGGTGGACCATGCCCCACTCCCCCTAAGAAATTTTTTTTAGTTGCACCTATGATTTACGGAAGTCGATTTTAGTCTTTTTTGAGTCTTTGTAGGACAAAATATATTGTCTTATAGAGAGCGCAATAGTTGCCAAATGCAGTAAGAGGAAAAAAATATTTAAAAAAATTATTTCAATGCATGGCAGAGAAATATTTTTCAACGATATTGTCGATTTATCACTAAGTTTTACATAGTGACCCATTTATTGCAACAAAGCGCATACTTTTTATTCCGTTTCTTAATATTTTAAATGGCATTACAACAGACCAATTTAAAGGGACAAATAAAAGTAGGGTGGGTACGTTCAAATTAGAGGTAGTTTATATATATATATATATATATATATATATATATATATATATATATATATATATATATATATATATATATATATATATATACAGAGTCCATTATGAAAGTAATGCGCATGATTTTATTGTGACGCGACTATCCATCGCAGCGGGGTAAAATGAGTCAGGAAATGTGATGAGGGGTCTGCCCTTCCAATGCAGCCGGTCGTCAGTTTGCTCCGAGCAGTGTGAGTGGAAAGACGTGCCTCCGCGTGAAGTGTGTTTTTCGACTTTGTAACACGGCGCGATGGAGCGTTCGCTTGAACAGCGATATGTAATCAAGTTTTGTGTGCGGCTTGGAAAGAATGCAGCGGAAACATTCCAGATGTTTCAAGAGGCCTTCAAGAACGACTGCATGTCAAGGTCACAGTCCGGCAGATGGCACAAGGCGTTCAAGGAGGGCCGGGAGAAGATCGCCGACGAACCCCGTTGTGGACGCCCAAGAACGGCCAGAACCGACGAAAACGTGAATCGTGTGCGCGAAGTTTTGCGTTCCGACCGTCGATTGAGCATTCCAGCAAATCGCTGACACCCTAAACATGTCCACATTTGCGGTACATGGGATAGTAACCGAGGATCTGCAAATGCGCAAGGTCTGCACGAAGCTTGTGCCGAAAGTGTTGAGGGAAGAGCAGAAAGAACTCTGAGTTTTGCGTTGTCAAGAATTGTTGGATTTGATTCAAAATGAACCGGACTTTCTTAACTCTGTCGTAACCGGAGACGAATCATGAATGTTCGAGTACGACCCAGAATCGAAAAGGCAGAGCAGCGAGTGGCATACAATATCATCCCCCCCGCTCCAAAAAAGCGCGAGAAGGAAAGTATTGGGTTTCCGTGGAAAACATCCAAAAACATGTCTCAACGTTCCTAAGAGGCATTCCCGTCGAGGAGTTTCAGGGTGCCTTCCAGGCATGGCAGACACGTCTCCGCAAGTGTATTGATGCTGGAGGAGAGTATTTCGAAGAATTTTAAGCATTTGTACCGGTAGGATCAAGAAGTATATTATTCCCAGCAAATGCGCATTACTTTCATAATGGACCATATATATATATATATATATATATATATATATATATATATATATATATATATATATATATATATATATATATATATATATATATATATATATATATATATATATATTAGGGATGGAGTGAAGTATCGGTATCGGTATCGGCAAGTATCGGCATATTTTCCGATACTGTATCGGTATCGGTATCGGTATCGACCTTTTCAGTATCGGGATCGGTATCGGCAAAATTTTTGGATAAGAGTAAAGCATCGGTATCGGTAGTAGTATCGGCAAGTATTGGCATATTTTTAGGTATCGGTATCGGGTATCGGTATCGGTAAATTTTTTGGTATAGCTCCATCCCTATATATATATTATATATATATATATATATATATATATATATATATATATATATATATATATATATATATATATATATATATATATATATATATATATATATATATTATATATATATATATATTTTTATATCACCTCTGGTGGGCAAAGGCCAGAGGCCTACCAAAATTCCACCAGAGTTGGGGGAAAAGACGGAAGCCTGGTCAAACTAAAGGCCGACATGTCCCGATACACGACGTTTGAAGGTGTGTAAGTCATAGGAAGTTGGAAAAATAGAAGAAGGGAGTGTGTTCCAGACTTTACCAGTAGAGTACATGTAGGACAGAGCATAGCGGTTAAGTCTGGGGTCAGAGAGTTGGACAGAGAAAGGATGAGACTGTGTAGAAAGTCGAGTCGCACGAGCCCTTCTCAGATGGAGGAGGTATGCGACGAGAGAGTTCAGAAGAGCAGTGTGTCCATTGTAATAGCGATAGTAAAGAGAGAGTGACGCAACAATTCGACGGGCAGAAAGAGATTGAAGAGAGTTAGTAAGAGCAGGAGAGTTGATGAGACGAAATGCCCTAGACTCCACCTTCTCTAGGAGAGCTGTATGTGTGGAACCACCCCAGATATGGGAAGCATACTCCATACAGGAGCGAACAACACCCCTATACAGAGCAAGCAACTGGGGTGGAGTGAAGAAATACTGAAGGCGCCTCAGAACACCCAACCTCTTAGAAGCTTGTTTAGAAAGAGAGGTAATGTGATCTTTCCAAGAAAGATCACGAGAAAAAGAAACACCGAAGAATATTAAGAACAGATGAAGGTCTGAGTTGAGTGTTTTCGAAGAAGATATCATAGTTGTGTGGAAGATTGTGTCGAGTAGAGAGATGGAGGAATTGAGTTTTGGTGGCATTGAAAACAACCATGTTCTCTCTGCCCCAATTTAGAAATACGAGATAGATCAGAGGTCAGCTGCTCCAAGGCAACCCTCCTTGCGTCTAGTAACTGTTGTTGAGAGGGGCGCCTTTCAAATTGAAAAGAGTAATGAAGGGTGGAGTCATCAGCATAGGAGTGGATAGGAGATGAAGTAACAGAGAGAAGATCATTAATGAAAGTAGAAAAAGTGTTGGGGATAGGACAGATCCTTGAGGAACACCACTGTTAATAGATTTAAAGGAAGAGCGGTGGCCGTCTACAACAGCTGCTATAGAACGACCGGAAAGGAAATCAGAGAGAAGGTCACAGAGAGAAGGATAGATTCCGAAAGAGGGAAGTTTGGAAATCAAAGCTTTGTGCCAGACTCTATCGAAAGCTTTCGATATGTCTAGCGCAACAGCAAAAGATTCACCGAAATGCCGAAGAGCGGAGGACCAAGAGTCAGAGAGAAGGGAAAGGAGATCACCAGTAGAGCGTTTCTTACGAAAGCCATACTGGCGATCAGAGATAAGATTAGAAGAATTGAGATGTTTCCAAATCTTCCTGTTAAGGATAGATTCGAAAACTTTAGAAAGAACGGAGGTTAAAGAAATAAGACGATAGTTAGAGGGCTGAGAGGGGTCCCCCTTCTTCGGCACAGGCTGAATGAGCGCACGTTTCCAGCAAGAAGGGAAGGTTGAAGTAGAAAGACATAGGCTATATATATATATATATATATATATATATATATATATATATATATATATATATATATATATATATATATATATATATATATATATATATATATATATATATATATATATATATATATATATATATATATATATATATATATATATATATATATATATATATATATATATATATATATATATATATATATATATATATATATATATATATATATATATATATATATATAAATTGATTTTGTTTATATCTTATTTAAAAGAATTTGAATTAAAAAGTAAATGTCTTTTATTTTTCATTGGTTAGTCTTAAAATTGATTTTTTTTTTTTTTTTTTTTTTTTTTTTTTTACGTTGTCCGCGAACTTGTCGATCCGTGACGCCCCTCCAAACAAAAGAGGAGTCAAGGGGGACTACGTAAAATGGGAAACTTCAAGATTTTAAGGGAATTGATTTAAAGTAGTATTGGGGATTATTTTTTTTATCGTTCTTTTGTATTGTCACACACACACACACACACACACACACACACACACACACACACACACACACACACGCACGCACGCACGCACGCACACACACACACACACACACACACACACACACACACACACACACGCACGCACGCACGCACGCACGCACGCACGCACGCACGCACGCACACACACACACACACACACACACACACACACACACACACACACACACACACACACACGCACGCACGCACTCACGCACGCACGCACACACACACACACACACACACACACAGGGAGAGAGATTCTTTTCTCTTGATTCCAGTTGTTGTGAATTTTGTTTCTTTTTAATTGAGGGAATGGATTTTTGTATCTTGAAATTTGCACATTTCTACATTAAGAATTTTTTTTAGGTTCATGTAGCTAAAACGTTGTGGTTTTCTCTGATTCATAAAATAATACGGTAAAAAAAAACTACTTGTAAAGTTGAAGCATTATTATTTTTAACTTAACGTTACTATATATATATATATATATATATATATATATATATATATATATATATATATATATATATATATATATATATATATATATATATATATATATATATATATATATATATATATATATATATATATATATATAATGCTCACGGTGCATTATTTGAGTGGGTAAGCCAAATATATAAATATTGACTCTTATCTTATTTTGGATTGACATTTAATTTGTTTTTTTAAATAAACCGATTCGGACGAGTTCATTTGACATTTTATTGACTAATTGCAAAGCTTTAGAAATGTTATAATGTGGTCTTATATATATATATATATATATATATATATATATATATATATATATATATATATATATATATATATATATATATATATATATATATATATATATATATATATATATATATATATATATATTAACACTTCTTTTGGGGTAAAATAAAAATCGTTTCTTCTCTCTAAGTTTATTACAACTCTATGATAGGAACCTACAATTAATGAAAACATTAATTATATATATATGTAAAGCACAAATGAAATTAAGTATTATAATAATAATAAATATAGAAATACCCAAAAAAACTAAATAAAAACATTCAATAATAGTTGAATCAGATAAGACTCAAAATAATCCTACAAAAATAAATGAAAATGATAATAAAATAACAGTAGCAACACAAAATTAAATCATTTAAATTCTTACATGCAATAAAAAAAAATTGGATAGGAATTTAAATTTCCCAACAAATAAGGTCACATATTCATACATATATACATAATATGAATTCTAATATATAAATATATAAATATCCTTTTTCAAGGACTCGTTTGATACTCAGTTGTAAACAGCAAATCAATTATGGTAGGACTAAAAATAATTTATCACCAAAAAGTAAAGAAAAATATATCGATCATAATTATTAAAATGATCTTCCCAAAAATTAAAATGGTTATTATAATTGTTCCAAGTTTCCTTTTGAAAGTTTGATTACCAAAAAAAGAAAAAAAAAATTTATTGTGGTAGGGCTAAAGCCAATCTAGTACCAAAATTAAAATAATGACAATAAAATAATAAAATTTTAAAATTTTAATATTTGATAAATGTCAGAGAGAGTAAAAATATCGGCAAGCGATAGGTTTATGTTAATAATAATGGTCATAACTATAATAATAATATTGATCATGATAATAATAATAATAATAATAATAATAATAATAATAATAATAATAATAATAATAATAATAATAATGACAATAAAACAACAACAGAAAAAAAAATAAAAATAATAATGGTAATCGTTTGACAAAATTTTCTTTAAAACTTTCATCTTAATCTGAATGAAAAATTTAAACCAAATGTTTTAAATAATAATAATAATTTTTTCTATCTCTAGAATTTAAAATAGGTAGCAAATTTAATACAAATAATGGTCTGATTATGAAATGCTGTTAAGCACAAAATATAAAAATCTGAGAGATATTTACCCCTCACAGTACGTCCTACGCTGCTCGAACAACTGGAGTTTTATCTACTTTTTGTAAAATCGAAAATTTTTATCTCTCAGGAAATAATCGGTTTTAAATAAGAAGGATTGTATTTAAAACAAACAGTAGATTTGACTTTGTAAGATTCATACAGAAAAGGAGATTGTATTAAATGGAATTTTTCTTGAATCTTGTGTTTGGAGATAAATGAAATATGATCATTTTATTTTATGTGACTTAAAATTAGGATTTTAAGATAATGCTATATCGATCATATATGTACTATAATTTCGTGAATCTTTTGCTATTAATATATATATATATATATATATATATATATATATATATATATATATATATATATATATATATATATATATATATATATATATATATATATATATATATATATATATATATATATATATATATATATATATATATATATCCTTAGCAAGAGGATATGGAAACATCTCAATTCTTCTAATCTTATCTCTGATCGTTATTATGGCTTTCGTAAGAAACATTCTACTTGTGATCTTCTTTCCCTTCTCTCTGACTCTTGGTAATCCGATCTTCGGCATTTCCGTGAATCTTTGCTGCCTAGCTGGACATATCGAAATAATTCGATAGAGTCTAGCACAAAGCTTTGATTTCTAAACTTCCTTATTTCGGTATCTATCCTTCTCTCTGTGATTTTCTCTATAATTTCCTTTCTGGTCGTTCTATAGCAGCTGTTGTATTCTTCCACCGTTCTTCCTTTAAATCTATTAATAGTGGTGTTCCTCAGGGTTCTATCCTATCCCCAACACTTTTCTACTTTTCATTATTAATATTTTAATTACTTCATCTCCTATTCACTCCTATGCTTATGACTCCACCCTTCATTACTCCCTTAAGTTTGAAAGACGTCCCAACCAGCAGCAGTTAAAAGACTCAAGAAGGGTACCTTGGAGCAGCTAACCTGTGATCTTTCACGTATTTCAAATTGAGTCAGAGAAAACTTGGTAGTTCTTTCTTGGAAAGATCACATTACTTTTCTTTCAAAACAAGCTTCTAAGAAGTTGGGTGTTCTGAGGCGCCTTTCGAATTATTTCACGACACCTCAGTTGTTTGCTCTCTATAGGGGTGTTGTTCTCCCCTGAATGGAATATGCTTCACGCATCTGCGAAAGTTCCACTCATACATCTCTGCTTGAGAAGGTGGAGATTAGGGCTTTTCGTCTCCTAAACTCTCCTGCTCTTACTCTCTCTAATCTCTTTCTGCCCGCCGAATTATTGCGTCACTCTCTATACTATCGCTATTACAACGGACACTGCTCTTCTGAACTCCCTCTCCGTATACCTCCTCCATTGAGAGGAGCTCGTGCGACAAGCCTTTCTACACAGTCTCATCCTTTCTCACTCCAATTCTCCGACACCAGACTTAACCGCTTTGCTCAATCTTACATGTACTCTACTGGAAAAATCTGGAACACACTCCCTTTATCTGTTTTCTCAACTTCCTCGGACTTCTTACTTTCAAGTGCCGTGTGTCTTCACATATCGGCCTCCATCGACTTGATAGAGTTTTCCAACTCCTGTAGAATTTGGTAGTCCTCCAGACATTGCCCAAAGGAGGATATATATATATATATATATATATATATATATATATATATATATATATATATATATATATATATATATATATATATATATATATATATATATATATATATATATATATATATATTAGGGATGGAGCGATACCAAAATTTTTACCGATACCGATACCTAAAAATTCCCCGAAGCCGATACCGATACCCGATACCTGAAAATATGTCGATACTTGCCGATACTACTACCGATACCGACTACCGATACCGATACTTTACTCCTATACAAATTTTTTGCCGAGACCGATACCGATACTGAAAAGGCCGATACGATACCGATACCGATACCGGTATCGGAAAATATGCCGATACTTGCTGATACCGATACCGATACCGATACTTCACTCCATATATATTTATATATATAATATATATATAT
>SEYY01022312.1:10000-30000 GCA_009176605.1 Armadillidium nasatum | reverse complement strand
ATGGTAAACTACTTCGTGTCCGTCTTTTTGCTTCAACATTCCCTTCTTGCTGGAAACGTGAGCTCATTCAGCCTGTGCCGAAGAAAGGGAACCCCTCTCAACCCTCCAACTGCTGTCACATTCTGTAACCTCCGTTCTTTTTAAAGTTTTCGAATCTCAATTAGAAGCATCTCAATTCTTCAAATCTTATCTCTGATCGCTAGGATGACTTCGTTAAGAAACGCTCTACTGGTGATCTCTTTCTATTCTCTCTGACTCTTGGTCTTCCGCTCTACGATATTTCGGTGAATCTTTTGCTATCGCGCTGGACATTTCGAATCCCTTCGTTAGGGACTGGTACAAAGCTTTGATCTAAACTTTCCTCTTTCAGATTTTATCCTTCTCTTTGATTTTTTTTTCTGGTCGTTCTATAGCTGCTGTTGTAGACGACCACCATTTATCCTTTAAATCTGCTAATAGGGGTGTTCCTCATTATTCTGTCCTATCCCCAAAGCTTTTTAAACTTTTAATTAATAATCGTCCTCTATTACTTCATTACCTATCCGATCCTATGCTGATGATCTCACCCTCACCCATCATTACTCCTTTCAGTTTGAAAGGCGCCCCTCCCAGCAACACTTAATTGACACTAGAATGGTGGCCTTTTAATATCTGACCTCTGATTTTTCTCGCACTTCAAATTGAGGAAGAGAAAACATAGTCTTTTTCAATGCCTCAAAAACTCAGTTTCTCTCTATCTCTACTCGAGACTATCTTCTACAAAACTATAACATCTTCTAAAACACGCAACTCAAACCTTCATCTGTCCTTAATAATCTCTAGTATTCTTTCTTGGAAGGATCACATTACTTCTCTTTCTAAAAAAGCTTCTAAGAGGTTGGGTGTTCTGTGGCACATTCATGATTTTTTTTATGCCAATCCAATTGCTTTCTCTTTATAGGGGTGTTGTTCTCCCTTGTTTGGAATACGCCTCATACATCTGGGGTAGTTCCACTCACACAGCTCTCCTTGACAAGGTAGAGTCTGGCTTTTCGTCTTAACTAATTCTCTCCAGTCTCTTTCTCTTCTGAACTCTTCCGTTGCTTTTCTCCTCCATTGAGAACACGCTTGTGTAACACGATTTCTACACAGTCTTATCCTTTCTTTGTTCAACTGTCTGATCCCAGACTTCACCGCTATGCCTAATCTTATATGTACTCAACTGGTAAAGTCTGGAACACCCTCCCTTTTTCTGTTTTCCCAACTTCTTTTGGCTTGCACACTTTCAAGCGCCGTGTATGGGTGTATGTCGTCGTTTAACGATTAGGTTCTGTATTGACCTAACTCTGGTGGAAATTAGTAGGTTTCTGGTCTTTACCCACCAGAGGATATATATATATATATATATATATATATAATATATATATATATATATATATATATTATATATATATATATATATATATATATATATATATATATATATATATATAATATATTTAGGGATGGAGTGAAGTATCGTAGTATCGGTATCGGCAAGTATCGGCATATTTTCCGATACTGTATCGGTATCGGTATCGGCAGGATAAGAAGTATCGGTAAGTATCGGTATCGGTATCGGCAAGTATCGGCATATTTTTAGGTATCGGTATCGGGTAATTTTTAGGTATCGGTAAAAATTTTGGTATCGCTCCATCCCTATATATATATATATATATATATATATATATATATATATATATATATATATATATATATATATATATATATATATATATATATATATATATATATATATATATATATGGAGCCAAGATAGAGAGAAGTTAGGAGAGGTGATAAAGTAGTTTTGCTCAAAAGCCAAAAGAGGTGGAATTGATCGTGAACGTTGAAAAGCAGAACTGTTAATAATTAGAAGGGAGGAGGAGGGAGAGGAGCTTGTACTGAAGGTGCATGGCGAGGAGGTGATTGTGGTAGAGAGATGTGAGTATTTGGGGAGGGGAAAGTATTCACAAGGGAATGAGGTAATATGCTGGAAATCACCAACGGGATGGAAAAATACGGAAGAGTGGTGTGAGCGCTGTACCCAATCTTGGCCGACAAAAGAATGAATATAGGAGTAAAGAAAGTATTTTTTTTAAGTACTCTGACCTCAATTTTGTAATATGGAACGGAGACGTGGAGTACGACAACAAGAGAAGAAAGCAGAATTCAAGCAGCAGAGATGAGGGTGCTGCGTTTGATGGTGGGAAGAACCAGGAAAGGAGAGGATAAGAAGCGAAAGAATTAGATAAAGTATAGGGGTTGAACCAATTAATCAAAAGATAGATGTAGCAAGACTGAGATGGTTGGAACACGTGTGGAGGATGCAGGAGGGGAGAGTGGACGCCAAAAAGAAGAAGACTGATAGAGAGACAAAGGAGAGATGGGTGTAGTCAGTTGGAGATTCACTGAAGGGACATCAGCTGCCTACGGTGGAACAGTTGGTGGGAGATGGAATTATTTACCACAGATTTAGATGGAGACGAGTGCTAGCCCCACTGACAGGCTCCTAGAGCCTTACTTGGATCGGATATATATATATATATATATATATATATATATATATATATATATATATATATATATATATATATATATATATATATATATATATATTCTTAACAGTTAAAAAGTGGTATCGGTATCGGTAATATTTTAGGTATCGGTATCGGTAAAAATTTTGGTATCGATATATATATATATATATATATATATATATATATATATATATATATATATATATATATATATATATATATATATATATATATATATATATATATATATATATATATATATATATATATATTAGGGACGGGCCGGATATTCGGTAAAAATTAAAAACTAAGAACTAAAATTTTCAAATTATAAAAATATGCAATGTTTTATATTTTTCTACTTAATAATCACGACTCCAACTGAAGAAAAACGTCTTCAATGGACCTGAAAATACAATTTTTTAAAAGGGTAATTAATCATTTGTACATCGGTTTTTGGATCGACCGATATGCTGATATATAGGCCGATGTTGGCCCAAATGGGTTCTGGAAAGAGCTTAAAATAGGTTGGGTTGACAAATTTAGCAACTTTTAGGGTGAAAAGGTTGTTGGTAACTAAAAAATGGTCTGAAAAAACTATGAACATTCAAACTAGCCCCAGGTAAGAGTGTGAGGCGGTTCAGGTTGCCTGATTTTATGACTTTTATTCTCAAAAATATCTAGATTTAGTTACTTTTTTTTAAATCCCCCCCCCAAAAAAAAAGGCCCAGGAAAGAGAGTGGGAACTGAAAGTTCAATCTCATCTTCGATATATTGATCGAATAATCGGCCGATTAATGTTATGCCTCTCGATCCTGCGGCTATATATATATATATATATATATATATATATATATATAATATATATATATATATATATATATATATATATATATATATATATATATATATATATATATATATATATATATATATATATATATATATATATACAATATTTAAATTAAGCTATTTAATTTAAATTAATTTCATGCAAGTTTAGTCAGATATCCGGTTGGATAGTATAAACCTGCTATCCGGCAAATTTATTATCCTCTTCTTTCCATATATATATATATATATATATATATATATATATATATATATATATATATATATATATATATATATATATATATATATATATATATATATATATATATATATATATATATATATATATATATATATATGCTTATTTTGAAGGATAAAAGTGGTTATTCAATAATTATTTAGAAAAGAAAATTATGTTTTAAAATTTTTAGTAATAGAAATATTGGTCACATGATTTTATATGTTTTTACAAGTTACATAATTTTTATGCGGATTAATATTTAGAGAAGGACAAGAATTTCAAAGTAGCTTTAGAAATTTTAGTTTCCGTTAAAGATATTTCAGTTGCATTACTTTTATCCTTTGAGCCCCCAATCAATTCCAGTATGATAATAACATTAAAAAATAGTTTAAATACTAGCATCAGTAAATTTCTTATTGATGAAAACTTAAAATAGTAAGAGCTTTATTAAAAATAATAAATATTTTAAGGTAATAGTGTTGACTGTCATTTTTATATTAATAATAATAAACAATAAAAAATAAGAAATAAAAAAAAAATAAAATATTACCAACAATAATATTATTGGTAATAAGGAAAATTATTATAATAATAATAAATTTATTAATAATAATAGTTGTAGGTAATAGTAGAAATTGTAACAGCGACAACATCAACGTTGTTGGTGACCTTGATTTATCGCTTTGTTTCTCGTGCTCTTTCCTTTCACAAAAATCAAGTTACCTTGATAGAAAAAGGGTCAATTATCATTGTTATTTTTTTTTTATTTTTTATTTTTTGACTCGACCTCGTGTCACAGATAAAACTTGCTTGTATACTCATGTGATCAAAAAACACCTCTTGGGTTATCATGCTACACTTGCATACAAACACGCACACTGTTGAAATTTTTTCCTTTGACGATTACTTTTCATTTCGTCTGCAAATGTAAAAACGCATTGGAACGCTTCATCCGTTATTCAAAATTGGAAGGATTTTTTGTCTCCCCCCACAAAAAATAAAATATGAATAAATGATTTTCCACTACTCCTTTTAAATGAATTTTCCAATTTATTGAACAGGTGCGATTGTGTAAAAAAAGAATATTTATTTATTTATATATTTATTTTAAGCTCTTCTTTCGTACTAAGTCGTAACAAAATAGGAAAAAACTCCCGAGGATTAAGCATAAAGTAACTTTTCCCCCATAGTTCAGACTTCAGTACTAAAATTAGTGAGATTAAATTCATCAGGAAAAACAGAAGATTAAACTGAATGCTATTTTATGGAGGACGTATGTGGGGAAAAAAAAGTAAAATATTAATAAGTAAAATATTAATAAGTAAATATTAATAATTTACAGGTGTTTCTTAAAAATACTATTAAAATAATAAATAGCGACCAGTATTTCTCATTAAGCCATCAACACCCACCAAATTAAGGCCTACCATAAAAAACAGACGGTATATATATATATATATATATATATATATATATATATATATATATATATATATATATATATATATATATATATATATATATATATATATATATATATATATATATATATATATATATATATATATAAGTAATGACATTCGCATCCTCACTTGGAAAATTATACTTCCACATCCGCATCCGTACTATCAAAAATTCAATATCCACATCCGCATCCGCACTTGACAAAAATTCTATATCCGCATCCACATCTGCAAATGAGAAAATATGCGATCCCTAAATAATATATATATATATATATATATATATATATATATATATATATATATATATATATATATATATATATATATATATATATATATATATATATATATATATATATATATATATATATATATATATATATATGAACCGACCGGGGCTGGAATTTGGCCGGGGCCGGGGTCACCCAAATTTGGCCGGGGCCGGGGCCGGGGCCGGGGTTATGGCCGGGGTTTCCTAAAATTTGTAAAGAGGTCAAAAGCACTGAAATTTTAGGTTAAGAAAATAAGATATAAGGTTTATTTAATTGTAAGGAAGGAGTAGAATAGCCAACATTCACTTAAATTAATGATTACATGCATTTTCTCTAAAAAAAAAATCAGAAAATTACAGTTTTGTATAGTTAAAGTTTAAAAAAAGTACAAAAATAAAAAAAAAATTTATTCTAATTCATAATAGTGATTTAACACGTTTACCTAGGTAAGACCCAAAGGTAAAGTTTGAAAAAATGTAAGATATAAAATTATCAATTTAACCTGTATTTATACATATCATTGTTATTTTATTGCTATTTATCAAACTTGTATCATTTAGCTGCATTATTTAAAAATTATTATTTTGTTTATACTTTCAGTCAATATGGCTAAAAGATCAGCTTCTGCAGTATTTGAATACTTTACAATGTTTCAGGATAGGCTCGAAATAGCTAAATGTAACATCTGCAGTCAGAAAATTAGAAGAGAACCTCCGGGTGCTACAAGTAAAAAAAAATTTCAACCAAATCTTTTTGGAGTATCTAAAATCAAAACACAAAGATGAACATTCACTAGCAGAAAAGGAGCGGTCAAAAGAAACAGAAAAGAAAAAAATCTTAATTTTCTTATATTTTGTTTGAAATTTTTTGTTATTATTTGAATGATTGAGCTGAAATTTTCAAAATATGTGAATTTTTTCACGAAGTTCTGAGTTGATTTCGAGCATTTTTTTGAGTCTGTAACGGTTTGAAACTTATTTGGACCCAAAGTTGAAAAAAATGAATAACTGGGTCAAACCACTGGTCCACATGAGCTGAAAATTTAACTGAATACCTTTGCCCCAATTTCTTGCATTGGTGGGAATAGATTTTTAATATCACGTCTAGAAATTTTTTTTTGCAAAAATCGTACCCTTCTGGAGGAAAAAATTATTTAAAAAAAAAAATGCTACCTACTATTTTTTTTTATTTGTGAATATTGTTTAGAAGAGGAACAGGGCAACAATTTTTATTTAGTGCATTTTTAAATGCCCTTTGTTTGAAGCGAGATATAGCCTCTCAAACTTTGGGAATTTTTGAAATTTGGCCAAAAATGGACCTTTTTGAAGGCTATATCTCAAAACCAACGAATCTCATCGAATAAAGTACATAGAGGAATTTGTAGCCCCACCCCTCCTCTATACACACCAAAAATAGGAAATGTTATAGTTGTATTTTTTAAAAAAAGATTTTGTCTGAAAAGGTGGATTTTTTTAGTTCAAAAAAATTTTTTTTTCTATAGTTGGTCAGTTTTTGGCTTATAACATTTTTTCTATAACTCTGGAAACAAAAGTCTATTAGAGGCTTTTGTAGCCCATATAATTTTGAATAAATAGTCCAACTTTCAGCTCATTATAAAAAGTGGTTTGGCACCACCATTCTATTGAAAAAGGGTAAAATTTCCAAAAAAAAAAATTTTTTTTTTTAACCGTAATAGACTCGGAAAAACGCTAGAAATGGACTTTTCTTACCTGTAAAAAATCTATATACACTGAAAGTTTCAGCAGAATCGGCTGAAAAAATAAAAAAAAAAAATTTTTTTTTTTTTTATAATTTGCCATTTTAAATTTGGCCGGCAACCCCGGTCGGTTTCCTATATATATATATATATATATATATATATATATATATATATATATATATATATTATATATATATATATATATATATATATATATATATATATATATATATTCCAAACAGAGATGAAATTTGTGAAAATACCTTTCCATTTTAATTTATTCCCAAAGTTCCAAGTGGAAAAAAAAGTATTAACCAGTATCTTACAAATATCTTCAGACCCACCCTTCATTATCCTACTGTACTCAAAGGAAAAATATACTTAAAACGTCCGTACATAGGATCACTTACATTTCAACTTAATAGAAATATTTCTTACTGTAATTATGAACCGACCAAAAATCAGGGAAAACCGGGGTTGCCGGCCGGGGTTAAAATGGCAAATTATACTTAAAAAATTTTTTTTTTTAATTTTCAGCCGATTCTGCTGAAACTTTCAGTTATATAGATTTTTTACCGGTAAGAAAAGTCCATTTCTAGCGTTTTTCCGAGTCTATTACGGTTAAAAGTTTTTTTTTTTTTTTTTGAAATTTTACCCTTTTTTAATTGAATGGCGGTGCCAAACCACTTTTTAGAATGAGCTGAAAATTGGACTATTTATTCAAAATTAAATGGGATACAAAAGTCTCTAATAGACTTTTGTTCCCAGAGTTATAGGAAAAATGTTATAAGCCAAAAACTGACCAACTGTAGAAAAAAAAATTTTTTTGAACTAAAAAAATTCACCTTTTCAGACAAAAAATTTTTTTAAAAAAATACAACTATGACATTTCCGATTTTTGGTGTGTATAGAGGAGGGGTGGGGCTACAAATTCCTCTATGTACTTTATTCGATGACATTCGTTGGTTTTGAGATATAGCTTTCAGAAAGGTCCATTTTTGGCCAAATTTCAAAAATTCCCAAAGTTTGAGAGGCTATATCTCGCTTCAAACAAAGAGCATTTAAATATGCACTAAATAAATATTGTTGCCCTCTTTTAGACGTGATAGCAAAAACCTATTCCCACCAATGCAAGAAATTGGGGCAAAGGTATTCAGCTAAATTTTCAGCTCATGTGGACCAGTGGTTTGATCCAGTTATTCATTTTTTTCAACTTTGGGTCCAAATAAGTTTCAAACCGTTATAGACTCAAAAAAAATGCTCGAAATCAACTCAGAAATCGTGAAAAAATTCACATACTTTGAAAATTTCAGCTCAATCAGTCAAATAATAATAAAAAAATTTCAAACAAAATATAAGAAAATAAAGAGTTTTTTTCTTTTCTGTTTCTTTTGACCACTCCTCTTCTGCTAGTGAATGTTCATCTTTGTGTTTTGATTTTAGATACTCCAAAAAGATTTGGTTGAAATTTTTTTTACTTGTAGCACCCGGAGGTTCTCTTCTAATTTTCTGACTGCAGATGTTAACATTTAGCTATTTCGAGCCTATCCTGAAACATTGTAAAGTATTCAAATACTGCAGAAGCTGATCTTTTAGCCATATTGACTGAAAGTATAAACAAAATAATAATTTTTAAATAATGCAGCTAAATGATACAAGTTTGATACATGGCAATAAAATAACAATGACATGTATAAATACAGGTTAAATTGATAATTTTATATCTTACATTTTTTCAAACTTTACTTTAGGGTCTTACTTAAGTAAACCTGTTGAATCACTATTATGAATTAGAATATTAATTTAAGTGAATGTTGGTCTATTCTACTCCTTCCTTACAATTAAATAAACCTTATATCTAATTTTCTTAACCTTAAATTTCAGTGCTTTTGACCTCTATACAAATTTTAGGAAACCCCGGCCAGAAACCCGGCCCCGGCCAAATTCCAACCCCGATCGGTCCCTAACTGTAATTGAAGCTCCATTCCCGCAATACCAGCTCATTCACATAAATTATAACTCCCTCTCATTTTAATGCTTCTTCAGACACAAGGAGTCTCACCCAATGATTCTTAAGTCCTCATTAATTTATTTATTTAAGTGTGTCAGCTGTAATGTGGCGTATGTAGGCAAAACTGGGCTATATAATTAAAAGTAAGGATTGATAAGCATAGATGAGTTTTCTTTAGTACGGACTTTCCTCTTTCCTCTACTGTACACTCTGCCATAAAAGACCATGGAGATACCGATTTTTTTTTATTCTTCTAATTTCTCTATTCTTCAACATGCATCTCCCTTCTTGATATTAGGATTTTGAAGGTTTATATATAAAAACTCATTGGCCATCTTAAAATGATCATGCTTCTTCTATTATCCTTTTCAATCAATAATGAAGTCCTTTTTCCCAAAATAGTTCAGCCTTTTTATTTTTATTTGTTATTTCAATATTAATATTATTAATTTATTTTGTATTATTTTATTGCAATTATTATTTTAAATATATAATAGTTAATGAATTTATATTTTGATTGTACTTTAAAATTGAATTTGCAAAATTTAGTTTGTGCTGAAGACGGATCGAGATACAGTGTATTGAATGAGTATGTGGAAACCCTCAGCACTTGCTTTGACGTTTCTCATTAGATTAAGTACCACTAGGAAAGAAGATGTCTCAACTTTATATATATATATATATATATATATATATATATATATATATATATATATATATATATATATATATATATATATATATATATATATATAAAATATTAGTGATGTCATACGCAATCGCATCCTCATCAAAACTGACATCCGCATCCCCTCCGCATTTTCGAAAATTCAACATCCGCATCCACATCTGCACATTGGAAACTTTAACATCCACATCCGCACTTTTGAAAATTCAACATTCTCATCAGCACTTTCTAAAATTCAATATTCGCATCCGCAACCGTACTTAATGAAAATTCGATATCCGCATCCGCAAATGAGAAAATATGACATCTGATCCATCATATATATATATATATATATATATATATATATATATATATATATATATATATATATATATATATATATATATATATATATATATATATATATATATATATATATATATATATATATATATATATATATATATATATATATATATATATATATTTATATATATATATATTATATATATATATATATATATATATATATATATATATATATATATATATATATATATATATATATATATATATATATATATATATATATATATATATATATATATATATATATATATATATATATATATATATACTTCTCTAATTGCCGTCTACGGTAGCTGAAACGGTAAAGTGAGTGACTCACGTGCTTCAGGGTACAGGTTTGATCCCACTTGGGGATCCTAGGTATATACTACCTAGGAAAGTTCCTCTCCTCGAATAGGGCAATGCCAGTGAGATGTGAACTTTTAATATAATATATATATATATATATATATATATATATATATATATATATATATATATATATATATATATATATATATATATATATATATATATATATATATATATATATATATATATTTCACCTCTGGTGGGCAAAGCCAGAAGACTACTTAAATTTCCACCAGAGTTAGGGGGAAATTCGGGAACCTGGTCAAATTAAAGACCAATGTGACCAGATACACGGCGTTTGAAGGTGTATAAGTCATAGGAAGTTGGGAAAATAGATTAAGGAAGCGTGTTCCAGACTTTACCAGTAGATTCATTCCATCTTCAACTAAATTTTTTTCTCCTCAAAATCCATGGTTCGATGGCAACTGTTCTCTTGCCCTTCGGGTGAGAGACAATGCTTGTCATGAATGGAAAAACTCTCCTTTTCCTATCACTCTCCCCAATTTTCATTCAGCTTGGAATCGTTTCAAGGATGTTCTTCGACGGACTAAGCATACTTTCTCAAAAAGGAAGTGCGCTGACCTCCATGGCTCTCCTACTGATAAAAATTTCTGGCCTCTTGTCAAAAATATCTCTAATAACTTCTGTAAATCTGCCTTTCCTCCTCTTATTCGCTCTGATGGTTCTGTATTAATACTCCCTCTGAAAAGGCTAATCTCTTCGGCCTTCTTTTCTCATCTAATTCCACCCTGCTCGATTCTGGCATCCCTCCTCCTAATCCTTCTCCTCTCAGGTATCCCATGTCTCTACCTGTAATTAAGCATGATCGGGTGCATGGGATCCTGAAATCTGTGAACGTCAGGAAGGACAGTGGCCCGGATGGCATTTCCCTTCGTGTTCTGAGAGAGTGTGCTTTCGAGTTAGTGCCTGTCCTCGTTAAGCTTTACTCTATATGCCTTAATACTAATACTTTTCCTCAATTCTAGAAGCGTGCTTTTGTTCAGCCGATCCCGAGAAAAGGTAGACGCTCTGGCCCTTCTAACTATCTATATAGCTCTCAGTTGTGTTCTGTCTAAAATTTTTGAAACTCTCCTCAACTCTCATTTCCTGGATCATTGGAGTCTCATTCTCTTCTCTCAGATCACCAGTATGGCTTTCGATCGCTCGAGGTCAACTGGTGACATACTTTCCTATCTTACTGATCTATGGTCTTCTGCCCTTAGGGACTTCGGCGAGTCTTGTGTGGTGGCGCTTGACATATCCAAGGCTTTAGACCGGGTATGGCATGTGTCGCTGCTCTCCAAGCTTTCCTTCCTTTGGGTTTCCTCCTTCCCTTTGCTTACTCTTGTCTAGTTTTCTCTCAGATCGTTCCATTTCGGCACTTGTAGATGGAGCGACCTCTTCCTCCTTTTCTGTCAACTGTGGTGTTCCTCAGGGTTCTGTTTTATCTCCAACTTTATTCTTACTTTTCATTAACGATCTTCTCAACTGCACTTCTAACTTCTGTTCACTCTTATGCTGATGACTCAACTCTACATTCTTCTACTCATTTCAAATCTGCTCCCTCTTTTGCTTCTAGAGTTGTTTCTCGTCTTCAACTTTCCGATTCTATTCTTGCCGATCTGGATGGAATTTCCCGGTGGGGTCATAGCAACCTTGTGAAATTTAACTCTTTAAAAACTCAACTTCTTCACATCTCCCTCTCAAAAACACCTCCTAACTTTTCTATCCTTTTCGACGGCTCTCCCGTCTCACCTGAAATTAACATTAACATTCTTGGTCTAAACATACACAAAAAACTGTCTTGGAAACCTCATATCACAATGGTTGCTAAAGCGGCCTCTAAGAAGCTGGGAATTCTGTTCAGGTTGCGAGAATTTTTTTCTTCTGAGCAGTTACTCAAAATATATAATTGTCTTATTCACCCTTGTATTGATTACTGTTCTCATATCTTGGGGGGGGGGGGGCTCCGGCTCCTCCTCTCTTCTGGATAGGGTTGAGTCTAAGGCTAAAAGATTAATAAACTGTCCCCTACTTTCAAACTCTCTTGACCATCTGTCTCTGCCACGTGACGTTGGCGCATTATCTCTTTTCTACAGGTACTACAATGATAAGTGCTCGAGGGAACTGCTCTCTCGCATTCCTCCACCGCACCGTTGCGTCGTCCTCGTTGCACAAGGGATGCCCTGCTTTCGCACCAATTTTGTGTGGATGTGTGAAACACCAGGCTAGCTCGTTGTGGTGCCTCCTTCTTTCCAGCCATCTCTTTTCTGTGGAATTTACCATCTTCTATTTTTCCTCCTGCATTTAATCTTCCACTCTTCAAGGCTTCCGTCTGTGCCCACCTGAAGGATGTGCGTTAGGCGTGTATTTGAGTGAGTTTTCATCCTCTGTGTGTGCCTCTTCCTTGAAAAGTGCTCTGCCCGTGAGTGGTGGCGTTCTGTAAATATATATATATATATATATATATATATATATATATATATATATATATATATATATATATATATATATATATATATATATATATATATATATATATATATATATATTAGTGATGGTATACGCATTCGCATCATCATCAAAATTAACATTCACATCCGCATCCGCACTCATCCGCATTCATAAATTCATCCGCACTTCAAAAATTCAACATCCGCATCCGCATTCAAAATTCATCACATCCGCATCCGCATCCGCAAATTACAAAATTTGACATTCGATCCATCACTATATATATATATATATATATATATATATATATATATATATATATATATATATATATATATATATATATATATATATATATATATATATATATATATATATATATATATATATATATATATATATATATATATATATATATATATATATATATTAGGGATGGAGCGATACCAAAATTTTTACCGATACCGATACGATACCGATACCTAAAAATTACCAGATACCGATACCGATACCGGTATCGGAAAATAGGCCGATACTACTACCGATACCGATACTTTACTCTTATCCAAAAAATTTGCCGATACCGATACCTTTATTCTGAAAAAATCCGATACCGATACCGATACCGGTATCGGAAAATATGCCGATACTTGCCGATACCGATACCGATACTTCACTCCATCCCTAATATATATATATATATATATATATATATAATATATATATATATATATATATATTATATATATATATATATATATATATATATATATATATATATATATATATATATATATATATATATATATATATATTATTATATTAATTTTTTTTTTTACAGATTTAGAGAGACTTTTCTTTTGAAATTATTATTATTATTATTATTATTATTGTTTTTATTATTATTATTATTATTATTATTATTATTATTATTATTATTATTATTATTATTATTATTATTATTATTATTATTATTATTATTTATGTGAAAAAAAAAAGCCTCTTAGTTTGAAAGGAAAAGTTTTGCAAGAATATTTGTTCATAAAAGGTTTATCATATATATATATATATATATATATATATATATATATATATATATATATATATATATATATATATATATATATATATATATATATATATATATATATATATATATATATATATATATATATATATATATATATATAAATAAAAAATAAGAAACTTTTTATGTTAAAAGAATTGCTAACTTTTACTTCCTACTAATTTTCCCTTTCATTCTTTAAAATTTTTTTTTTTTTTTTTTTTTTTTTTTTAATGTATATATTAGCAGAATATGAAAGAAAGAAAATTTAACGCTTCTTTCGTCAAATGATCATCTGAATATTTTATGTTACTTCATAGTGAATTAACTGTTTTTATTAATTTTAAATGTCAAAATTAAATAAAGAATGTGAAAATTTTTGAATTGAATTTCATATGAGTTTTCTGTCTTGAAAAGTAATAGTTGGCAGCTCAGTTTATTAATTCCATTTCCTTCAAGTTAAATTTTTGAAGGAATTGAAAGAACTGAAAGGAGAGTAAATTAACATTTAACAAGGAAAATTTAGCCATAATATAAATATTTACAGTATTTATACTGCGACTTACCTTTCTGCAGTAAGTTATTTTCTCATGCTCCATTTTTCTTTTTTTAACTTTAATTTTATTTTTTTTAAACTATTTAAAATAAGGACAAAATCGACGTTTAAGGGCATTCGTTCCTAAAAACCGAAATTCGAAATAATTTTTTTTTCGTAATGAAATTGAAATTAAAAACAACAATAAATCTATTCTTATTTAATGAAAATCACTTAATCTTGTAAATACTATATATATATATATATATATATATATATATATATATATATATATATATATATATATATATATATATATATATATATATATATATATATATATATATATATATATATATATATATATATATATATATTTTGGCATTTCACCTCAGAGGGTCTCTAACGAACCCTCGACCTAACTTGGACTACTACTTTGCTCGTTCTTCACATATATACCCTCAAATTTACAAGCCCTTACTCGTACGATACTTATTTAAAACAAGACAAAAATTACGAATCAGAGTTCCCTCGGTGATTCTTCAAAGGGCGGCATCTAAACAATGCCCTCCTCCCACTTCTCAAACAACCATTACTTGGGAGTTGGCTTCCTTTTATGATGGAGATGGTACCGTCAGGACCTTGCTGCCGGCTTGTCTTGGCGCACTGTTTTTTTTTTCATTAATTTCTGTAACATTCCCGGTCTTTTGACTAATTTTCCCTTTGTAGAACACTCTCTTCTTCAAGATCTTATATTTTGTTCTTAACTGAAACTCTGGCTCTTAAATGCGCTGACAGCAAACTTTACTGTTACTTCTTACTGTCTCTATCCTCAATTTTCAGCCAAAGACGGATGTTGCGTATATGCGTGCAACGATATTGTTTTTTCTCGTTTCCGTTATTTGGAATCTTCTTATTTCTCTACTTTATGGTTTAAGCCATCAAGCAATTGTACAACTAAATTTATTTGTTCTGTTTATTTTTCACCTAATTCTACTGACTATAAAAAATTCTTCGACTATTTAAACCAAAATAGAGCACATTCTTTCTTCTTCTCTTTTCTTTGAAATCATCATTTCAGATGATTTCAACTATCATCACCGCCAAATGGCTTCCATCTAGCTCTCATGATCCAACTGATGAATTCACCTACCACTTTTCTATTGAATACAACCTTGAGCAGTTGGTGAAACTCCCTAATCGTCTTGGTGATGAACCCAACATACTTCTCCTTATACTATTAAATTCTTCCCTCATCCTGGTATCTTATTTTGTCTCTTCAAATCTTCCACAAGAACGGCCCCCACCTTCAGCGATGAGATATTTATGGCACTTCGGTGCTGCTTACTAGTTTGACTTCTGGTTGTCCTTTTTCCGATTTCCTATGATATGATTACAGTTTCTATTTAGATCGTGTGCAGAATGTGCAGATCGCATAACCGAAGTGATTCTCTCTTTCAGAGAAGCTTATACTCCATATTCTTTCCCTTCAACTAAACCTAACAAACCTTGGTTTAACTCTACTTGTTCTCGTGCTATTTGACGCAGGGATGCTGTCTTCAGAGATTACCGTGCTCTTTAGACTCCAGAAACTCATGCAACTTATATTTCATTCCGGAATTATGCAAAATCTACTCTTCGTCATTCTCAGTTTTCCGTCGTAAATGCAATAATCTTTCTGGTTCCTCCTCCTGACGCTCTTTCTGGCATTTGGCAAAAATTTTTAACTCTTCTTTGCTTATTTCTTTTTCTCTCCTCTAGTATCTTCTGACTGCACAACTGCCTTTTTAACTTCTACTAAAGCTGAGCTCTTCGCTCAGAATTTTTCCTCAGATTTCACCTTAGACGATTCCGAATCTATACTCCTCTTCAACCCTCTCGAACTTATGCCTAATATTGTAGTTTTTCTAAAGATGTCATTTCCATTCTTAACGCTAAGAAGGCGCACGGTCCTGATGGTATCCTTCCTGTGGTTCTCAAATCCTGTGCTTCTGAGCATGCACCTTGCCTTGTAAACCATTTCGACCTTTCCATCTTGCTTTAGTTCTTTGTGTCCAAATAAGTGGACCATTCTTAACCCTCTAACTACCGTCCCATTTCTTTAGCCTCCGTTCTTTCTAAAGTATTCGGATCTATCTTTAGTATGAAGATTTGGAAAAATCTCAATTCTTAGAATTTTATCTCTGACCGCCAGTGTGGTTTTCGTAAAGAACGCTCTACTGGTCATCTTCCCTTTTCTCCGACTCTTGGTATTCCAGTTTTCTGCATTTCGGGGAATCTTTCGCTATGCCGTTATAGATATCGAAAACCTTCGATAGAGTCTTGCACAAAGCTTTGATTTCCAAACTTACCTTTTTCGAATTCTATCCTCTCTGTGACCTTTTCTCTGATTTCCTTTCCGGTCGTCCTAGAGTTGCTGTTGTAGACGGCCACCGTTCTACCTTAAAATCTATAAAATATTAGTGTTCCTCATGGTTCGGTCCTATCTCTAGCTCTTTTTTCCCCTGACTAAGAACCACACTCCTCGAAAATTGCTCTGCCTGTGAGTGATGGTGATAACTATATATATATATATATATATATATATATATATATATATATATATATATATATATATATATATATATATATATATATATATATATAGATATATATATATATATATATATATATATATATATATATATATATATAAAATGCACGTTTTTGTTAAAAATTCACTTGCAACCCAGGTGTCAACATTACCTTTATATTAGATTACGTTAGGTTAGGTTAGGTTAGACTACTTACACTATATATAAAATAATATTGCAATTATTATAATTACGTATATCAGATTGAAAATATAACTTGACGTCGTGGACCACATGATCATTTGGTGAAATGTTTGGCTAGTTTCGTGTAGTGAAGGAAGTGTGCACCGGAGGAACGATTAATATATTTTCTATATATATATATATATATATATATATATATATATATATATATATATATATATATATATATATATATATATATATATATATATATATATATATATATATATATATATATATATATATATATATATATATATATAAACTAGCGTAGAGAGTGTTTTATCTTTCTAAGCGGAAAAGGAAGTTTACCAAGGGAATGAACCAACAAAGTATCGGAATTAAAAGTATTTCCCTATCTTTTTATCTTTCAAAAAATGATAAGTAAAAATGACTGAACGTGTTTGAAGTTTTTAGACGTCATCTTCGATCGAATTTTTTTCCAAATAATTTACTTGCATTGTAAAATGCATTTTTATTTAAAAAACAGTTTGATGGATTTCCATTTTAGTTTGGGTATTAAATATATATTTAATCCTGTTCTCTTCTAATTCAACCCTTGACGACTCCGGCAATCCTCCTCCTACTTCTTCTCCTCTCAGATGTCCCATGCCTTTACCTGTGATTGAATTTGATTAGGTGCATGTGCTTCTGAAGTCTATGAACATTAGGAAAGCAAGCGGCCCGGATGTCATTCCTCCCCGAGTTTGAAGGGAGTGTGTCTCTGAGCCGGTTTCGTCCCTCGTTCAACTTTTCTCTCTATGCCTCAATACTAGTACTTTCCCTCAGTGTTGGAAGCGCGCATTAGTCCAACCAAATTCCGAAGAAAGATATCCTCTCTGACTCTTCCAACTATCGCTCTAAAGCTCTCACTTGTATTCTGACGAAGATCTTTAAAACTTTTCTCAACTCACTTCTTAGATCATCTGGAATCCCATTCCCTTCTATCAGATCATCAGTATGGCTTTCAGCGTTCGAAGTCTACTGGTGATATACTTTTCTATCTCTCAGATTTCTGGTCTTTTGCCCTTGGGGACCATGTGGAAACTTAGGTTGTGGCGCTTGACATATCTAAGACGTTTGAGTATGGCATGCGTCACTGCTTTCCAAGCTCCCCTCCTTCTCTTTGCTTACTTATGTCCAGCTTTCTTTCTAATCGTTCCATTTCTTCTGTTGTTGATAGGTCGACTTCTTTTTACTTTTCTGTCAATGGTGGTGTTCCTCAGGTTCTGTCTTTTCTCCTTCGCTATTCTCTATTAATGATCTTATCAGCTGTTCATCTAACCTTATCCATTCATATGCCGATAACTCAACCCTCCATTCTTCTACTTATTTCAAATCTGCTCCTTCCTTTGCACCTAAAGTTGCCTCTCGTCTTCATCTTTCCGATTCCATTCTTGCAGATCTGGATAGAATTTCCCAGTAGGTTCGTCTCAACCTTGTGAAATTCAACACATCACAATGGTTGCTTGAGCGGCTTCAAGGAAGCTGGGAGTTCTGTTTAGACTGCGAGAATTTTTTCTTCCTCGCAGTTACTCCAATTATACAAGGGTCTCATCCACCTTTGTATGGAGTATTGCTCTCATATCTGGGGTGGCTCAGGTTTCACCCGTCTTTTGGATAAGGTTGAATCAAAGGCTAAAAGACTTATAAACTGTCCCGCTATTTCTAATTCTATTGACTCTTTATCTTTGCGACGTGACGTTGGTGCCTTGGCTCTTTTTTATAGGTACTACAGCGGCAAATGTTCGATGGAACTATCCACTCGTATACCTCCACCTTTACGTCGTCCTCGTGGCAGAAGGGGTGCATTGTCCGCGCATCAATTTTACGTGGACATAGGCAACTCAGGGCTTGTCCGCTGTGGTGCCTCCTCTGTTTTGGGGAACTCTCTCCCATCTTCTGTGTTTCCTTCCAAATTTAATCTCAATTTCTTTAAAGCCCGCGTCTGCGCTCACTTAAGAAATTTGCGTTAAGTGGGACCTGAAGGAATGGTTTTTATTTAATTTATTTATTTATTTATTTTTTATTCTTCTAACACCCCCTCCTTGAATAAGACCTTGCCCGTGAGTGGTGGTGATGTGTAATATATATATATATATATATATATATATATATATATATATATATATATATATATATATATATATATATATATATATATATATATATATATATATATATATATATATATATATATATATATATATATAAATCTCTTGTTTGTGCTTCTTTGCACCTAACATGGATGACAACAAAATAAGAGAAAACAGCAGAAAAATGAGGGGAAAGGGGCTCTAATCTACAATTTTGCCCCATGTGACAAAATTGCTAGTTACGCCCCTTTGTTGTATATTCATATAAATGATACTTTCTGTGTAATTTGTTTAGTTCCTGTTTTTCTTTTAATTATTTTTTTTTCAGAATTTACTCTTGATAATGGTTTTAGAATAATTTATAATGAAAAAACCGAAACGTAGAGTCATAATAAATAGCTATACTATTTTTAACTTATCAGATATTTTTAATCAAATAAAACTTTTTGTTACATTCGTTTTCCTGGCCATTTTTTTCCTGATATATATATATATATATATATATATATATATATATATATATATATATATATATATATAT
>SEYY01022310.1:32500-36097 GCA_009176605.1 Armadillidium nasatum | reverse complement strand
ATATATATCGAAAGTTTTGCAACATCCCTATTAGGTCCTGAGGCTGAAGGTTTAAGTTGTATAAACACCTACCCAAGCCCTCTACATTGAAACTGGGCTTGCTCCTCTCAAACATAGGAGACGCTGTCTCAAGGCAAAAAAGCTCATTCTTTAGCATCTGCTCCACCTGATCACCCACTTTATCAGATTACTCAACCTACTTGAAACATCATATCACTCCTCGAAAAAGCAAACCTCCTTTTGTGCAACAAGCTTCCTCCATTTTCTCCTCAATAAACACAGCTACCCCACCTTTTATCTCGGCACCTCCTGTCTCACCCCTCCACCCTTATGGATCTCCTCTCTCACATCAATTGCACCCTCTCCCATGGTTGGAATAAGAAAGATTTACCTGAAGAAGGTCAACAACTATTTGCTGAACTGCTAAATACCAAATATGCATCATATCTGTCAATATATACGGATGGATCAAAATACACAACCCTGCATCCACTTCCTCCGCATTATACATCCCTACCCTCCAACTAGCTCAATCTTGGAAGCTTTCCGGTGCTCATTCTTCAATCTTTGCCGAACTCTTTGCAATCCATAAAGCTTTACTTTTCTGTGTTCAGTTCCTCATACCCCAGAAAATAGTCATATTCACTGACTCCTGTGTTGCACTCTCACTTATCACCACTAGATATCCCAAACGTTATCATAGGATACTATCTAGAATACACAAGACCCTTGCGAAACTAACAACATCCCTGGGTTGGACCATTCTTTACCAATGGACTCCTTCACATATAGGAATACTGGGAAATGAGATTGCAGATAGAGCAGCCAAACTGGCACACTCCCACTCTAAGTGAGGATTTCCTATTGAAAGTGAAGAATATTACACAAAACCAAACAGTTGCTAGACTTCCACAGAATGATGAACTCAATACATTCCTACAAACCCATAGCCTGGGTCAGATATACTCATTAGACTCCCCACCTCTCAAAAAAAATGTGATCGCAGAATAGCCACTGCTATCTTCCGACTTAAGACGGGACACTGTGGTTTAAACTCACATCTCCATCGCCTCAGAATATCAGATACTGATATTTGTCCTTCGTGCAAGAACAGTCCTGAAACTGTGACACACTACCTGTTTGACTGCCCTGCTTATTGTGTACCAAGAGCCTCTCTCCGAAGTGATTTGGGTGCCCTGGGGGTCTCAATTTTCACAGTTCCAACTATCCTGGGTGGCCAGGGCATTCCATCTAAACAATTTCCAAAAATATAACATGCTTAAAGAGATATCTATACTCAACCTCCCAAATCAACAGAATATAACTACTGACCAAGACTCTTTGACGACTTTACTACAGTGCCTTCCTTTGTAAGCTTTACTTCAAGAAAAAAAAATCATCGCTTCAAGGTCGAGACTCTCTTCATTGAGAGTAAAAGACCTTTATCATCAAGTATCAGGTAGGTAAAACCTACAATATTTGTGTTTAAAGGTTTCCCAGATTTCTGCTTATATTTGTTTGTAATTGCTAGGCCACAGTATCGAGTTGGCTAATTTAATGGTATTATAGCCACCGAGAGTGTAAGGAAAAGGTTCACCCTTAAGAACATTAGGGAATAGAGAGAATTATAAATTAGGGAATGTCCGTCAAGTTAGCGAAAGAATTTTTTAAGGACAAATAAAGTTAGCAATTATCTAAAAGGACAAGCCATTTTTTCCACTTTTGCCTATTAAAGACTAGTCTCAGACAAAAGATCCATATGGAGCTATTTGCTATGAGTGGCTGGTGCCAGAATTTTAGTAAAAACTAATGGTAAATGTTTCACACTGGTTTTTTTTTCCTAAGTATGTATAGAAACTACGAAAATTAAATAATCCTAATTATGTATAGAAACTACGAAAATTAAATAATCTGAAATCATATTTTTAAGGAAAATTGAGCAACAGAAAATGATTTTGTAAAAAAAATTGAGTAACTGTGATTGGTAAATATGCATGGTTCGCCTCTTACCTGGTATTTAATTGTTATTCAAAATATAAACTGGAAATGTAATGCACATTGAAGAAAAACAATGAAAATTGGTTAGGAAATCAAATTCACTAAATTCAAATGCACTTAATGAAGTAAAAATAGATTTTGAACATTATAAAGCTTGGTTTTCATCTGCAACTTTGATAATATGGCCTAAGAAATTGGGCCGAGGAATGACAGTATAGTTTAAAAAATTGGGTGGAGGAAGATAATCAGAATATATATATATATATTATATATATATATATATATATATATATATATATATATATATATATATATATATATATATATATATATATATATATATATATATATATATATATATATATATTGTTAGATCTTATAAACTTATTCAATTTAACCTCAACTTAAAGGGTAAATATACGTTAATACCCAGCAAATAGAACTAAATAAAAAAAAATATTAAAAAGGTATTTAAATGTATTTTTTAAGTATTTCAGATATCTATTAACAATATTTTAAAATATCAATACATTAAAATCAATAATTTTTGTGATGTCATTCTCTGTTTATATTGCTATAAGACATGGGCACATTCGGTGTAGTTGGATTAATTATATTTTATAATAGGATTTTGTACTTTTACTATTTGTAAATTTAATGAATTTGATTTTTCGGCCTATTTTTATTTTTCTTCAATATATATTATATTTCAAGTGTATATTAAGATTAATTACTAAATACTAGGTAAGAGATGAACCATACATAATAACCCTACAATCATTTAGCAACACTTTGTACGACTTCAATGTCAGTTGGCTTCGCACCATCAGGTTGTTATATCTGTAACAGAGAAAATTTAAGAAATTTTAAAAACTAATTTAGAAAAAAAAATTTTTTTTTTTTTAATGTAAATTATAAATAAAATATTACAAAATGAAGTAAATTTTCGTAATTAAAATTATGAAAATATTTTTTTTATTTATATATAGACGGTACATATTACTAATTTGTTAGATCTAACAAACTAGTTAGACTTAACCTACCCTTTCTTAAAAGGTAAGAGTATGCCTAATGGCCTGTAAATAGGCCTAACCTAGCAAAACTGATCTTTTTATCACGTAATATTAAAAAATATTTTTAAATAATTGAATATGTATAAATTAGTTTATTTCTTAATATTTTATCTTTGTAGTTTCAGTATCTTAAATTTCATTTTTTTAAGCTCTGAAATAGTTATCAAATTTCTAAAATTTCTTCTCCAGTGTTGATGCAGCAACCTGGTAGTGTGAGCCAAATGATATGCCATTAAAGTTGTACGATGTGTATTGGGACTTGTCGGTCTTTAATTTGATTGACCAGATTTCCAATTTTTCTACCCATGAAAAATTAATGAAATTTTCAGAGGTTGTATAGTTAGGCGAGATAACACATTTTTTATTTAGAATAATTTTTTGTATACCGAACAATTTTGAACCTGTGTATGGGAAAATTATTAAAATTTTCCCACCCATAGCCCCATGTTGGGTGTACAAATATTTACTCAGGAAAAACTTATAACTTGTCCAACTGTACAACTTCTAAAAAGTTTTTTTTTTATAT
>SEYY01022310.1:20000-27500 GCA_009176605.1 Armadillidium nasatum | reverse complement strand
TAAATCTTAAGATTTAATTTATGAAAAATTTGTAGCTATACAAATGTGTAGTATTTAGGGTGCTATTTAGGGTGCTATTTTTTTTTGGTATTTATTTTTGCATCATAAGCAATTTGAATCACAATGAAGAATCAAAGGTATTATTCCTGTGTTTGGAATTGGAATCAAATTTGCATCCCATTTTTTGATTGCTTTTTCTGCAATTTTAAAGTTATTCATCCAATATTTTTTTTTTTTAGTTAAATATTCATCCATATGATCACAAATTTGCTTACAAATGTTGGTGAATTATTATTGACGGGTGTATTTTTTTTTTTTTTTTTTTTACCAATTTTCCCTTATTTCAAAAGGTAAAATTACGGAAAGAATTGGCAAAGTAAAATTTAAAGGTCATATTTAACTTTAATTACGCAGTACCATTCCTTCATCAGTTTCAATTTAGATTTCACACAGAAGTAGCAACATTTTAATTTAATATTTTACTCGCTGTTGGCTATAATTCAAAGGAGTGGACACAAGCGCAGTCACTTAAGCTGATCGAAGAATATAGGAACCATGAATTGATGTGGAATCCAAACCACCAATACCACACAGATAGAATGATAAAGCAACATTGTTGGGAAGAAGTGGCCAAGAATTTGAATAGGTCAGTGGATGAATGTAGGAAAAAAATGGAGTGTCTTCTCGCAGGTTTCAGAAGAGAAAAATTGAAAATGAAAAAAAGTATCGGAAAAGGTGAGTGTATTTTTTTTATATATATATATTTTAATTTTTTTTTTCATTTTTAATAAAAATAAAAAAAAGCACCTAGATTTTAATTGTGGTAATATTTAACTATAATATAATTGTTGAAATTCAGTATTCATTAAATATATATATATATATATATATATATATATATATATATATATATATATATATATATATATATATATATATATATATATATATATATATATATATATATATATATATATATATATATATATATATATATATACACAAAGGTGAAAATATGTAAAATATTATTTTCAAAACAATGTTTTTAGATGTGGATGAAATTTATAGGAGTAACTGGTTCGCATACAACAGTCTAAGTTTTCTACTTGACAAAAACAAGCCAGAAGAAACCTTGACTACTTATGTAAGTTTTATGAATAATTTACTAATTTATACAGGGTCATTGAGGGAAACGGAAAATTTTGAAATTTGTTTTGGTAGCACAATGCGATTGTTAATGAAAAACATATTGAAGTCAGCTCACGCATCTTGTTATTTAGGGTACCATAGATACCTTAAAGTGGTTAACTGTGTGGTTTTTCCATCAAAACTTGTTATAAAAAGTAACATTCGCCATCGTTTTAATTTTGTATACCACGAACGGGTTTCGACATCATATTCAATTGAATATGTAATTTTAAGGGAAACTAATTCAACATGAGAAAGAAGCCTCCAGTTGGGGGTGGGTGGGGGCTAACTGTTGGGCATTCATATTCCAATGAAAATCGAGACCGTTCGAGCTTCTGTCATAAATAAACCCACATCTTTTAATTCATTGTCATTCAGTGTCTTTACGGTTACATGGTTTAGTGTTTGAAGATAAACGAGGAGAACGAGTTTGTTAGAAACTGTGGATGTTGGATGAAGCACATTTTCACCTTAATGAATTTGTTTATAAACAAAATTTTCGTTATTGGGCAAACAAAAATCCTTCTCAGCTACACCAGCGCCCTTTACACAGCAACGAAGATACCGTGTGATGTAGTGTGTTATCGTATGACGTAACAGGCCCTTATTTTTTTTAGGTCGAAGATGTCCTTGCAGCTACAGACGCCAAGGTGAAAATCTTTGTTGTGCAAAAACTATACTTTTCTATAAATTATTGACAACGCCTGGTTTCAACAAGATAAATCAATGTCACACGCAGCATGAATATGGATGACTGCTGTACGCGAATTGTTTTCAGCCGTATAATTTCACAGATCTCCTGATTTGTCAGCATGTAAAATCTTGGGTCGCCTTAAAAGCAAAGTGTATTTCAGTTGACTTGCAATGATGGAGGAACCAAAAGCCTAGATCAAAGAAGCAGTTGTTGGAATTCCTGTAGAAGTGTTATAACATGCACGGTTTCACTAAGAGACTGCAGGAATATCTGCGCAAAGATGAAGCTCACCTGCGAGATGGGATCTTCAGGAAATAGTTTTTGTTTATATATTGATAAATGGCATGTTTTTTAACATTTAAATTTTTTCATAAAATTATTTAATTTTAATGTAAATTTCCTGTTTCTCTTAATCACCCTGTACTATTATAGTTAAAGGTGAACAAGCATATATATCTTTATCTTCTCTCAGGAAGAGTTTAACCCTGTTAGGGGGACTAGCATCTTATTCCATCTGACTACAGAACTCTTTCTCGCAAAACTCTATAAAATAATGTTTCTTGTCCCATTGATTTCCAGTGCAAGTCCTTGAGTTTTAAGCTCCCATGAAGGGATCATACCCTGTCAGTGTGACTAGCAACTTCCATCTCGCATCTAAACCTACTTTTAGAGCTTTCCAGATCATGTTTCTCGGCACAGGTTTCAGTGAAAATTTATCATTGTAAATTTGTTGAATTTTTAATGTGTTATCCAAAATAAGCCTTCATCAAACAATCACTTTAGATAAAACCTGTTTTCTGACGAAGAAGAATGAAATTCCATTTCTTTATTCATTAAAGGAGTAGGCCTAAGAAAACAAAGTTTTTACCTTAATTTATTTGTAAAATCTCACTGTCGGAGATTCTATTTTGTCATCCCTATTTTCACAAATGTTAAATTGTAGTTTCTGTTTACTAACACCCCCCCCCCCAAAAATAATAATAATATATATAATATATATATATATATATATATATATATATATATATATATATATATATATATATATATATATATATATATATATATATATATATATATATATATATATATATATATATATATATATATATATATATAATATAATATATTATATATATATATATATATATATATATATATATATATATATATATATATATATATATATATATATATATATATATATATATATATATATATATATATATATATATATATATATATATATATATATAGCGGCTCCGTAGCTCAGTCGATCGAGCACTCGTTATAGCAAGCGAGAGGTCCAGGGTTCGAGGCCTGGTCGGAGCGGGAAACGTGAGCGGTTTCTCCTTGCGCTTAGCTCCGAATGACTCAGTCGTTAAACGAGTACATCAGTGGAGTGCTCTTGCCACTGATGGGAATAATCTCCGGCATCCGCATAGGCCTGGCCCAGCCAGCGGTATCCGCCGTGGGCCCTAGAAACCCAAAGATCTTCCTCGAAAGATCCCACTGACAGGACGAAAGTCCTACCTGGGGAAGGTGATATATATATATATATATATATATATATATATATATATATATATATATATATATATATATATATATATATATATATATATATATATATATATATATATATATATATATATATATATATATATATATATATATTATATTATTTTTCCGCTGTTTATTGGACTTAGAAGGATCATTATGGTTTCGATGAAAGGCACCTGAAAAATGTGAATTATTCAGTAAAAAGGAAAAAAAATGTAGAGATTTCAATATCTGAATTAATGAGTTTAAGATTGGACACTAGTTAAATGTTAAAAGTAATTTTTTAACATTTCTTTTACTTTTATAGGTTCAGAATGCTAATAATATGCCAGAATACGAAGATTTTGCATTCCTCAAACACATAAAGAGATGTCTTCTGAGAGTGTTTTATCTACTCAGAACAGAAGAAAAGATCGATTAGAGGCGGCTCAGCTAGACAGAGAGATTCAGCTATTAACATCGTTCACAAATGTTGTAACCAATGATGAAAGTCAACATTTCGGAGATTTTATAGCTTCAAAATTAAGACTTTATGACGATTTAACCCGAAGCGCAATTCAGAGTGATATAATGGCTATTTTCCTGAAAGCAAACAGTGGTTTTTATAACCAATACCAATTACCCTCTTCAAATAAAACTAGTCCCTATCACGTAAATCGACCAGTATTGCCGTTGTACCCACAAAATAGAAACTCCTCTCCAAATTCTTTACCAAGTTCCCCTAACACTTCTCGGTCTCCTTCATTCCGTTTTTATGTGCCATCCCCTTGTAATGAAGCTGTCCTATCGGGTAATGTTTCTTCAGAAGACATCAATATTCCAGATCTATAATTTCAGATAATTCTCTAGTTTACTGGTAATTTTATTTATTGAAACATTAGATAAATTATATTAATCCCGTTTCTGTATTCTTGTCAAGCGTTTGACATTGTATAAACCTAGCTTGAACTTGTTTGAAAAATAACTTATAAGTAATACATCAAACAGGATCACAATATCTTCAAGCATCTATCAAAATCTATATTGTTTATAAGTTAGAGCATTTAAACACGGTTTTTAAAGAACAGAGATCTACTTGATCAACCATAAAAGTATGATGTACCAAGAGAATAATATAAGGCTATATATATAATTATAAAAAGGGTGGCAAAAAATGAATATAGCATAATAATAAGAAAATTATATTAACTTAAAATATAGCATATAATAAAAATATATATAAATCTTTGACATTAATCTTAACATTATCAACGTTTCAATCCATAACTAAGATCATTTTCAAGATTGCTGCAAAAGCATATATATATATATATATATATATATATATATATATATATATATATATATATATATATATATATATATATATATATATATATATATATATATATATATATATATATATATATATATATATATATATATATATATATATATATATATATATATATATATATATATATATATATATATAATCGTTCCATCGCAGCACACACACACACATGAAATCAAGTGAGGTGAGGTGATGGATTAGATATCAGCATGAGGTATATAAATGGATACATTGAGATTTCATCCATACAGCAAAATTGATGGAAATCCTGAATGAAAAGCAACCAACCAACCAAAGCAAACTTAATATCATCAATTCTGGGAGTACGAGGGTCAGGTGCTTGCTCAGTCGGGACTTCGTCATTTATCGATCATCCCACATGTCACTACTCAGGGAATTATGAATTGAAATATATCCTGACTCTCTGGAGTGTGGTCCACTTTCACCTGGATATTTGTGTATTCCATGTCACATTAAAGGGTACGTTTCCCTAGCAATATTTTCTTGTCTTCCATCATAGCATATGTCAAATGAGAACAGTCTTATCATTTATATGGCTCACCTGCCATACTGATATCTCTCTTTAAAAGATTTGTTTAAGAAAGTATAGTATCCTTATCGTGTGTGTTTTAAGGAGGAGGTTCAACAAGATTCTGTAAGCTCTGAAATAAATGACAATCACATGAAGAAAATTTGGAGAATAAAAATAGGGTGGAAATTTTATCTGGGCTGAGATCTTTGGTCTTTCACTTGCCCTATATTATTCTCAATGCACCACACCTTTGTGTTTAATCTAGTATATATATTTTTTCTTTTAAAAACTACGTTTAAATGCTCTTACTTATGTCAATACTTATGACAAATATCTGCTGCAATCGTTTCACACTGAAAGTAGCAACTTGTAGTGGATCACATTAATACAATCACACCAAGAAAATAACTACAACCTTTCTCGGATGAAAGTAAAAATTTTTTTTAAACTTTACCATTATATACTTATGGACAAGTCCACTTTTAATTATGGGGCCAAGTTAGTAGTTAAATTAGTTATATTGTACATAATTAAAAAAACTGAATTTTAAGAGTTCTATGAATAAATAAATAGTTAAATATTAATAGAGTATTTTCATTTACGCATTTTAATAATGAATATATCCAAATTCATTAAAAGCAGATTTTGGATATTTCTTAATCACACACACATATATATATATATATATATATATATATATATATATATATATATATATATATATATATATATATATATATATATATATATATATATATATATATATATATATATATATATATTATATATTTTTATTTTTTTTTTTTTTTTATTATTTTTATTTTATTTTTATTATTTATTATATATATATATATATATATATATATATATATATATATATATATATATATATATATATATATATATATATATATATATATATATATATATATATATATATATATATATATATATAATCAAATAAACTAGTTTGATGATACAGGTTAATTAGAATGGTGATAATCCTCCAGACTTTGAAGAGGAGGAGCTTTGAGTACTTTCAGAAAGTGTTGTAGATAATTTGTTCGAAGTTATGAAAAGAATACTGACACTGGTGCAGGAGATCAGATTGCCTATAACATAGTGTGAAGGCAAATCTTTGTTTTACAAATTTTTTTTTTTTTTTTTTTTTTTTGTGTGTGTGTGTTTTTCTCTCCAATCAGATTTGGCAAGAATTCAAAAGCTCTGGTGACATTTTAATGACGTTTTTGTATAATCTGTTGACCAATTGAAATGGCAAATTCAGCAAGTAAATTTCATTTAAATATATATATATGCACATTATTTATAGGCACAAATTCTTTTTTTTCTTTTCTAAATTTGCACATAGGTCATTGAAGTTTGCAACAACATATTCTTTGCTCTGTCTCCTATCACACTAACCTAAATGACATGAGCAGGATACAGGAATTAGGAAATGCAAAAGATATTTCATATTTAGCTCTGATCTCTGTTGCATATCAAAATAGCTTAGACCACTGGTACAGTCTGCAACTGTTCTTTTCTATTTTCTCCTCTTCCTTTGTTCCGAGTGTAGCTGTTTTGGAACATGTTAATAGTGTATTGAAATTGAAATTACTATTATAGCCCTTTTGTAGTGTACTACTACTAGAGTTTTTAGAAAAAAATTTTTAAACAGTTTTCACTCCCTATAAATATGCACTAGAAATTAGTTTTTCATTCATATTCTTGCATCTTAAAAGTTGAAATTCTCTATAAATTGCAAAATGTAGTTCAGTAACTAAGTTTTCACTTTCTAGACACCTTTTTCATTGCATCTTAACATCTAACTAAAATTATAAACTTAAATATATTTCTTTAAAAAGAAATATATTAAAGATAAACTTTATTCAACTGTGTCTCAATATTGTTAAATATATAATTTGATTTTAAGTCTGTTATATAAATCAATATCAAATTTTCAAATAGGGAAAAAATTTCTCTTTTTGTATCATTCATTATCTCTGTAATTCTATTGATTTTTCCAAGTGGAAGTGTATTGGTTTTAAAATCGTAAGTACCCATACAAATACTCCAAATTTTGTATCTATCTGTAAGAAGTTATATATATATATATATATATATATATATATATATATATATATATATATATATATATATATATATATATATATATATATATATATATAT
>SEYY01022310.1:0-17500 GCA_009176605.1 Armadillidium nasatum | reverse complement strand
GAGAGGTAATGTGATCTTTCCAAGAAAGATCACGAGAAAAAGAAACACCAAGAATATTAAGAACAGATGAAGGTCTGAGTTGAGTGTTTTCGAAGAAGATATCATAGTTTTGTGAAAGATTGTGTCGAGTAGAAAGATGGAGGAATTGAGTTTTTGAGGCATTGAAAACAACCATGTTCTCTCTGCCCCAATTTGAAATACGAGATAGATCAGAGTTCAGCTGCTCCAAGGCAACCCTCCTTGCGTCTAGTAACTGTTGTTGAGAAGGGCTCCTTTCAAATTGGAAAAAGTAATGAAGGGTGGAGTCATCAGCATAGGAGTGGATAGGAGATAAAGTAACAGAGAGAAGGTCATTAGTGAAAAGTAGAAAAAGTGTTGGGAATAGGACAGATCCTTGAGGAACACCACTATTAATAGATTTAAAGGAAGAGCGGTGGCCGTCTACAACTGCTGCTATAGAACGACCGGAAAGGAAATCAGAGAGAAGGATAGATTCTGAAAGAGGGAAGTTTGAAATCAAAGATTTGTGCCAGACTCTATCGAAAGCTTTCGATATGTCTAGCGCAACAGCAAAAGATTCACCGAAATGCCGAATAGCGGAGGACCAAGAGTCAGTTAGAAGGGAAAGGAGATCACCAGTAGAGCGTTTCTTACGAAAGCCATACTGGCGATCAGAAATAAGATTAGAAGAATTGAGATGTTTCCAAATCTTAAAGTTAAGGATAGATTCGAAAACTTTAGAAAGAACGGAGGTTAAAGAAATGGGACGATAGTTAGAGGGTTGAGAATGGTCCCCCTTTTTCGGCACAGGCTGAATGAACGCTCGTTTCCAGCAAGAAGGGAAGGTTAAAGTAGAATGACACACGAAAAAGCTTACCAAGGCAGGATGCAAGCTCAGAAGCACAAGTTTTGAGAACCACAGGAGGGATACCATCAGGACCGTACGCCTTCTTAGTGTTAAGCTCAGAGAGAGCAGAAATGACGTCTTTAGAAGAAATTATAATTTTAGGCATAAATGAGTTTGAATGGGTTGAAGAGTAGGAACAGCCCCGGAATCGTCTAAGGTTGAATTAGAAGCAAAACTTTGAGCGAAGAGTTCAGCTTTAGAGGAAGGCAAAACGGCAGTTGTACCGTCAGAAGATACTAAGGGAGGGAAAGAGGAAGAAGGAAAGTTAGAGTTGACATTTTTGGCAAAATGCCAGAAAGGGCGTGAGGAAGTAGAACCAGAAAGATTATTGCATTTTAAACGGAGAAAAGGAGTTTTTAGTGTTAAAGAGAATAGATTTTGTACGATTCCGATGAAATATAAGTTGTTCGAGTTTCTGGAGTTTGAAGACGACGGTAATCCCTGAAGGCAGCATATATATTATGCTTTGATTCAAATATATGAAGCAGGAGAATTTAAGCATCCACAAGGAATATTAAAAAGGAGACCTGTCAAAGGTGTTCGCAGACTGTTATTACAGGAAGAATTAAATAAACATTCAGTTAAAGAAATATACAATCTAGGATATTGAACTTAAAAGAGAACACCGAAATAGCTGGTAATTTTACTAAAGCTCCAAAATCTTCAATGAAGCATTTCAATCTGAATTTCTACATAAACCAATGAGTACAAAAACTGTTGTAAGAATTTGTTCAGCCCATTTTGTGAATCAAGTTTTACGAAAACTACCAAAAAACAACAGGAAATTTAAATCAATAGTAAAAAATGGAGTCTACAGTATCATCACAGCCAATAATACCCTTGATCAGTTAAATGGTTTCACAAATTTACTAATATGTTTAACTAATAGGTATGTTACAAAAGGAAATTGAAGCGGCTGTTGGATTTTTAATCAATGCAAGAACACATGAAGAAAAGATATCCAAAATTTTGGAAGGGAAATTCAATGTTGAAGTTAAAGATCAAATACAAAATGTTCCGAATTACAATTCTACCATAAAAGAAAGATCTCTTTACTGTCAGTCATTTAAACAAATCATAATTGAAATAAGAGACAGAGCTATGAAATCCAATAGTAATGTTAGAAATCCTTTTGTTTGTGATGATTTTGTGAATTATTTTTTAGAGTACTGCGTTCCCATTATGCCCCTTTGGACAAGTACTATGGTTAAAAAAACAAATGTACGTTTGACTGACCGTGAAAGAGATATTTTGAGCAACGCTACTGTGGAATCAGGATTTGCTGACATTAAGCATAGACTTCTATATAATAAAAATATAAAAGGAGCAGATTTCATACAGAAATATTTCAAATCTTATATTATTCCGAAAACTAAAGAATTTGAACTATCCACAATTTTCCAGGGTCAACTAAAATATCAAAGGAAACCTCATCTTAAGAGAATAAAAAAGAGAGAACATGTGTTTAAGTATGATAAAAACCAGAACAAACGATGGAAATGAAGGAAAATATGAACATAAGTGAAAATGAATTAAGTCGATGTGAAGAAACATGGGGGATTAATTTGGAACCTGAAAATAAAGTAGAAACTCCAGAAGAAATTGTAAATGAAATTTTAAAACCCGATACAGAAAATTGGAAAAAATGCATTAAAAAAAAAAAAGGAGTACAAAAGACTGAAACTTTGCTTGGAAAGGAGTTTCACAAAAGGAAGAAAAGTGAAGAATCAAGTATTCCACAAGATGCTACATCAATGTTAATTGAAAAAGGGGATTGCAACAACTTTGCAAACAAAACAGGCGAGGAATCTAAAGACATATTTGTTTTAATTGAGAAGGAAAACAATACAAATAAAGATACGCTAATAAAAGATAATTTAAGTGCTTAAAATAGTAAAATTGATGTTAGAAGAGTATTTATTCCAAAAGTTACATCAACACCTATTAAAAGAGAAAAACGTACAATTACGGGCATTGAAGATTTAAATGGTAATGTTTTTTTTGGACGGAGAAGTTGTTGATGCTGCATTAGAAATGATTATTGATAGTAATGAGGGTAATGATACACATTTATTTCCATACCAAAATGTGGCATCTCTTTCTTTAAATAATTTTGAATTACCATTACGACACTTACATGGAAAGGATATCAACAACAACAAAAAAAAAAATGTACTTGCCCTATTCAGTACCGATTATAAAGAAGGAGGATATCACTGGTAGATATCTAGTAGATATCTAGTTGAATATCTAGTAGATATTCAATTACGACAGAAGGAAGTTAGAATATTCAATTCGATGCCAGAATGTCAAATACCAGAAGAATCCTTTCAGACAAAAAAAATTTAATTATTTCTATTCACGTTAGTTCCAATGTTAATATAGACTTAAATGATTATAAGTTAACTATAATTAAGAATACAGAAAGGTAGTGAGTGTGGGATATGCGTTATAGAAAATGCAAATTCCATTTTACAAAGGAGTAAATTTAAAGAAGTTACGGACTTTAAAGAACGTTGAAAGAGAAATTAAGAGAGAGTGGAGAATAAAGAAATTGCGACGACATCTATTTTCAAATTTTTTATCTATTTTGATACACAATGAGAATGAATAGTATACATTTTATTTACAGTAACATCGTAATGAAAAAATAATGTGAAATATTTACAAAAAAGTTACCAACAATATTAAAAGTAATAATAATAATAAATATATTAATAATGATATTATGATAGTAATCAGAACAATATTCTTAATAAGTGAATATTCAAAAATTTTTAACAATGATAATAATAAAAATAATAAAAAAAAAAAAAAAAAAAAAAAAAAATAAAAATTAAATTATATTAATAATAATAATAATAATACTATTAATAATAATCTAAACTATTCAAATAATTAAAATGAAATTTTTTATTACATTTTACTTTTCTTATTCGTCATCTTTTTGTACTTTTTTTTCTTATTATAAATATAATTATAACTAATTATTATTATTATTATTAACAATTTTGTTATATTATTATTTTTGTTGTACTTCCTATCAGTATTATTTTGATTATTAGTATTGTTGCTATTTTTTTTTTATTACTTTCTTTATTAATATTATTATTAGTAGTAGTAGTAGTATCATTACTATTTTCATAATTATCATCATCATGTATATTAATATTATTATTATTATTTTCAATATGTTATATATATATATATATATATATATATATATATATATATATATATATATATATATATATATATATATATATATATATATATATATATATATATATATATATATATATATATATATATATATATATATATATATATATATATATATATATATATATATATATATATTCCTCTGCTCTATTTAACATCGCTTGAGTAGCATTAAAAACCACCAAACACCAGAGATAAATGACCTATCAATTTGATTAAGATAAACCAGATATGTCTAGTTGTTGTTGTTGTTTTTTTTTTTTTTTTAAACAATGACATTGAAATTAAATGTAAACATTGCAAAGTACTAAAGTTTCATCATGTAAATGCTTGTATTTATAGATTTATAAGAATTCGTAATGCTAATTACAATTGATAAAATAATGTCATAAGTAAATTAATGAATATTGACATTAAAAATAATTTACAAAACAATATCACAAAGAAATGCTAAAACATATATAAATAAAATGTACTTTGTGCAAACCTCTTAAAAGATTCCTAACAAGAAATTGCTTACCCTCGAACCTTTTTCTTTTTTTTTTTTTAAATATGATATTAAATTTATATAAGAATATTTGTTTGAATTATTAGCTTTTATTTGTTATTGCAGTTTAATGTAAAGAATTATGTAAAGAAATGATAATTTAAGTTAAAAGAAAACAATGTCTCAAAATTATAAGCTACAATTTAAATTTTTATAGTCTATATTTAAACAATCAATATTAATTTATACTGATTTAAAACAAGGATATATATATATATATATATATATATATATATATATATATATATATATATATATATATATATATATATATATATATATATATATATATATATATATATATATATATATATATATATATATATATATATATATATATATATATATATATATATATATATATATATATATATAATAGATCGTGTTTATATTTGCTCCAATTTTGTGTAATGATACGTTTATTGTTACATTTGCTGTTCTTAATTGCTGAATAAATTTGTGGATAGTAATCCTCTTCTTGTATAGGTAATTTAAATTTATTGTACAATTCGTGATATTTTAAACATTTTTTTTTTTAGTTTTACAAAAACATCATCTGAAATGTTATTTAATTTAATTTTTGTATAGGTAACTCGAAATTTTTCAGCTGTTTTTAATTTTTTCCTGAGATTCCCATAATCTACGTTTTCACTATGTAGTTTCTTTTGCATCATTAAGGTTTTAGCGTTCTCAACAACACAAATGCCACACTCAGCATTTTTTTGAATAGGTGGATTTTTTACTTTTGCTAATAAGTACTCGAAGTCTTCTAATACAACTGGTGAGTTGTTAGCTACGTTAAAAACAATTATAACGTTCTTGATTAAATTCATAATTTCGTTTTTTATTTCACATTTTAATAATGAATTGAAAATACGAACTTTTTTGTTGCTGAAGTTGTAGTCACAAAAAAACGAGTGAAATCACTTTGATTCGTAGTTTGTATTCATGGCAACCATCTTAATTTCACTTTCACATAAGAAATTATAATTTTCAATTTCTTGCTTAATGTAATTTCGACTTTCTTCAAAGTCCGTAATTTCTTTAAATTTACTCCTTTGTAAAATGGAATTTGCATTTTCTATAACGCATATCCCACACTCACTACCTTTCTGTATTCTTAACTTATAATCATTTAAGTCCATATTAACATTGGAACTAACGTGAATAGAAATAATTAAATTTTTTATTGTCTGAAAGGATTCTTCTGGTATTTGACATTCTGGCATCGAATTGAATATTCTAACTTCCTTCTGTCGTAATTGAATATTTACTAGATATTCAACTAGATATCTTCTAGATTTCTACCAGTGATATCCTCCTTCTTTATAATCGGTACTGAATAGGGCAAGTACATTTTTTTTTTGTTGATAATATCCTTTCCATGTAAGTGTCGTAATGGTAATTCAAAATTATTTAAAGAAAGGGATGCTGCATTTTGGTATGGAAATAAATGTGTATCATTACCCTCATTACTATCAATAATCATTTCTAATGCAGCATCAACAACTTCTCCGTCCAAAAAAAACATTACCATTTAAATCTTCAATGCCCGTAATTGTACGTTTTTCTCTTTTAATAGGTGTTTGATGTAACTTTTGGAATAAATACTCTTCTAACATCAATTTTACTATTTTAAGCACTTAAATTATCTGTTATTAGCGTATCTTTATTTGTATTGTTTTCCTTCTCAATTAAAACAAATGTCTTTAGATTCCTCGCCTGTTTTGTTTGCAAAGTTGTTGCAATCCCCTTTTTCAATTAACATTGATGTAGCATCTTGGTGGAATACTTGATTCTTCACTTTTCTTCCTTTTGTGAAACTCTTTTCCAAGCAAAGATTCAGTCTTTTGTACTCCTGTTTTTTTTTTAATGCATTTTTTCCAATTTTCTGTATCGGGTTTTAAAATTTCATTTACAATTTCTTCTGGAGTTTCTACTTTATTTTCAGGTTCCAAATTAATCCCCCATGTTTCTTCACATCGACTTAATTCATTTTCACTTATGTTCATATTTTCCTTCATTTCCATCGTTTGTTCTGGTTTTTATCATACTTAAACACATGTTCTCTCTTTTTTATTCTCTTAAGATCAGGTTTCCTTTGATATTTTAGTTGACCCTGGAAAATTGTGGCTAGTTCAAATTCTTTAGTTTTCGGAATAATATAAGATTTGAAATATTTCTGTATGAAATCTGCTCCTTTTATATTTTTCTTATATAGAAGTCTATGCTTAATGTCAGCAAATCCTGATTCCACAGTAGCGTTGCTCAAAATATCTCTTTCACGGTCAGTCAAACGTACATTTGTTTTTTTAACCATAGTACTTGTCCAAAGGGGCATAATGGGAACGCAGTACTCTAAAAAATAATTCACAAAATCATCACAAACAAAAGGATTTCTAACATTACTATTGGATTTCATAGCTCTGTCTCTTATTTCAATTATGATTTGTTTAAATGACTGACAGTAAAGAGATCTTTCTTTTCATGGTAGAATTGTAATTCGGAACATTTTGTATTTGATCTTTAACTTCAACATTGAATTTCCCTTCCAAAATTTTGGATATCTTTTCTTCATGTGTTCTTGCATTGATTAAAAATCCAACAGCCGCTTCAATTTCCTTTTGTAACATACCTATTAGTTAAACATATTAGTAAATTTGTGAAACCATTTAACTGATCAAGGGTATTATTGGCTGTGATGATACTGTAGACTCCATTTTTTACTATTGATTTTAATTTCCTGTTGTTTTTTGGTACTTTTCGTAAAACTTGATTCACAAAATGGGCTGAACAAATTCTTACAACAGTTTTTGTACTCATTGGTTTATGTAGAAATTCAGATTGAAATGCTTCATTGAGGTATGTAGTTAAATCTTCATCATTAAAAACTCTCAATGCAGCACCAATCAGAGCTTTGCTATTATCGAGAACTATAATTTGAGGTTGAAATATTTTTGTAGAAAATTTTCGAAGCATTGTTTTTATATTCCCTAAAGAAAATTTCTATTTCGTATGTCGTGTGGTTTTCTGATATATATGACGCAACTGGAATTGATACAACAGAGTTTCTTGTAAGAGCTGTATAGAACAGTATTATTTCCCAGTGCAAGATTTCGGTGGTCATACAATTCCGCCTGTTGCATCTATAAAAAGAATTAGCTGTTCAGAGTTACATAGATTATTCCTAGTTTTCATTTGTTTTTCAGTGATCAGCGTTGCTGAAAATGGTCGATAAGTAAGTCTTCGAACAATTCCTTTAAATACTTTAACTTTCGTTATCTTCTTCTGAAAGTTTATCTTGTACGATAGAAATTGCCTTAATATCATCACTATCAAATTCTTTTTTTTATTTCATGCAAAGATTTAATTCTCAAAAATTACCAGTAAAATTACCAACCATTTCGGTGTTCTCTTTTAAGTTCAATATCCTAGATTGTATATTTCTTTAACTGAATGTTTATTTAATTCTTCCTGTAATAACAGTCTGCGAACACCTTTGACAGGTCTCCTTTTTAATATTCCTTGTGGATGCATAAATTCTCCTGCTTCATATATTTGAAGGAACGCATAATTTCCAGAGAAAAATAGGTCTTCGATTATGAATTTATATTCTTTATTGCAACATTGAAAGTTACATATTTCTCTACAACAGAAATACGGTAAATTCTTCTTTCTTGACAATGGCCTTTTCAAATGTCTATATGTAAATTTGAAAACACATCTTGGGTCTAAGGGATATAAAATTTCAGCTGGTGTATCGTTCCAAGTTGGTTGTAGTTGAAATTCATTTGACGTTATTAATTTTTTTCTGTACCTGTTTTAAATTTCCAAATCTCAACCAATGTATTCTTTTTTTCCGAATATATTTGTAATATTTTAATATTTGTATGAAACTTTCTAACACGTATTGATGTCAAAACTTAACACAAAAAGAAGAACCATCAATATATCAAATGAATATTGCTTGCTCAAATATAACAAGAGTTTTAATAAGAAATTTGATGATATATATATATATATATATATATATATATATATATATATATATATATATATATATATATATATATATATATATATATATATATATATATATATATATATTATATATATATATATATATATATATATATATATATATATATATATATACCATTTTCTGAAAATTCAAATTCATTTTCATCTTCTTGGGATTCAGTAACACTTGTGTCATCATTTGCAACTTCATCATATGTAGACATTTCTTTTTCATATGTTCCAAACAAGTTGAAATTTTCTGAAGCTAAATTTAAAAATATTAAATTTTTATTAACACTGTTATCATTATGATATACTGCTGTTGTTAATAACATTAAGGTTATTTTTATAATATATATATATTTTTCAATATTTATAATTTGTTTTTTATTATTATTTTATTATTATTAGTAATTATGGTTTTGTAGAGTTTTCTTTTTCTTGTTATTATTATTAGTAGTAGTAGTAGTTTTAGTAGTAGTAGTAAGTAGTTATTATTAGTATTAGTAGTAGTAGTAGTAGTATTTTTATTATGATTATTATAATTATTATTATTAGTATTATTAATTTTATTACTATCATTATCATTATTTTTATTATTATTAATATTATTATTTTTTATTTAATATTGTAAAAAATTTTTAAAAAAAAAATTCTTTTTTTTAAATTTAATAATGTTACAAACATTGCATTGGAAGCCACGTTTGGAATATATTCTTTAAAACCAGTTATAATGTAAAATAATAAAAAAAATTTGCAATTTTTTGTTTAATTTTTTTTTTTTTTTTTTTTTTTTTGTCATAAAATAATTTCTTACCATTATCAAATTGTAAAGTAAAATTAAAGCCTATTTATTTTTTATTTTTTTATTTGTCGTGTATAGCCATAATATATATATATATATATATATATATATATATATATATATATATATATATATATATATATATATATATATATATATATATATATATATATATATATATATATATATATATATATATATATATATATATATATATATATATATATATATATATATATATATATATATATATATATATATATATATATATATATATATATATATATATATATATATATATATATATATATATATATATATATATATATATATATATATATATATATATATATATATATATATATATATATATATATATATATATATATATATATATATATATATATATATATATATATATATATATATATATATATATATATATATATATATATATATATATATATATATATATATATATATATATATATATATATATATATATATATATATATATATATATATATATATATATATATATATATATATATATATATATATATATATATATATATATATATATATATATATATATATATATATATATATATATATATATATATATATATATATATATATATATATATATATATATATATATCAGGGTTGGTGATTTTTTTTATCTTTTTAAAAATAATAAAACTTTTTTTTTATTTGTTTTTATTTTGTCATATTTTTTGATACATAATGATATAACAGATATATTAGTTCCTTCTTACTGTGTTAAAAAACTTTAAAGTAGTTTATATATTAGAAATATAACTTCCTTAATATTTGGTTCAAGATTTCATATAGGGTAATACAAGAATCTGATCTTCATTAATATAATTTATCCAATATAGAACTGTTAGAGTTTAGAATTCCTAATATATATTCAATCAAATCTTCAACAAAATTTTATTGAGCTTTAATCTAATGCAATTTGAAGTTATAGACAAACCTAACTAATGACATTATGCAACTAATTACACATGCAATGAACCAACACCCTCTACAAAACTGACAGTTAGGCTTTAGTTACAAGCTGATCTAAAAATTCATATATACCCACCAATTTGGCTTAGTCAAGTTATACTATAAGAAACCTAAACCATAAATATATCTATCTAGTCACCTCTTAAATGTTGCAAGGGAATCCCAGTCAACAATCTCCATTGTAAGCCATTTCAAAAATTAACCACCCTATCACTGAAAGAGTATTTTCTTAGACCGAGATGGCATGATTCCTTTCTTAATTTTCTTATCATGCTCTCTAGTTTCTCTTCCATAATCCACTATCTACAAAGTATTCACTTTCACTTTCTGATTACTGCTAATAATCACACCAAAATCTTTTTCTTGGTCCACAGTCTCAAGCCAACCCTTATTCATATCTTAATTAAATCCTTCATTCGAGTAACCTACATGAAGAACCTTATATTTTTTACTATTAAAATTCGTTTCCCACTTATCCGCCAATCCAAGGAGTCTATCTAGATAACCTTTGAAGCTTTATGCATCCATCATTATTCCTTACTGAGGTAACCACTTTGGTATCATCTGCAAACTTAGAAACCTTACATTTAAGACCTTTGTCTAAATCATTTATATGAGGAACAATAGTAGTCCCAGCACAGAACCATGTGGGACCCCACTCTTCACTGTTTCCCATAATGACTTATTTCCATTCAGTAGAACATATTGCCTTCTGTTCTTCAGCCTCTCTGTAATTCAACTGTGCACCACCACCAATACCACACTGACAACTTTTGCATCAGCCTTACATGGGGTACCTTATCAAAGTCTTGCTAAAGTTTAAATATATAACATCAACTGGATCACTCCTGTCTACACATTCAGCAATATATGTATTCCATAAATTCTACAAGGTTAAGCTAACATGATGATCCTGTTATGATCCAAATGCTTCTCCAATTAAAAAATGCATTTTTAAGCTCATATTGCAACCTAACTCTTTGCAGTCTCTTAAAAAAGTATTTTTTTATGATTTCTTCGTCCTTATCTACCCTATAATTGTCTAAAACGTTTTCAACAAAGTCCACGAATGAGAACCACGCATTTTTCTCTCGTTCACTCATGACATTTGAGATATTACTGTCTTTATTAATGTTCTTATTTGTAGACCAACGAAAATTCCTGTCTTGATTTTTTTCATAACTTAAATTTGGTAATTTTGAAATTACGTATTTGAAACATTCGCCATTCGTATCAAAAGTTTTTACATATTGATTAATGAGTCCTAGAGTGATATGAGGAAGAAGAAATATGATTTCATTTCTGTTCACTAAAATTTAATTTTTTTTCTCAGACAGAAAGTGAAGTTCATGGTAGCCACATTAATTGAAATAATGGTCAGCCTTAGCTCTGCTGTACCATAAGCAAGGCAACAGGGATATTTAGTTTACCCTCCTTACTCTCATAGCAGAAAATTAATTTTTAAATTTTATTTTTATTATTAGTTACTTTTAAGGTATTGGATATAAAATGATAAAAATACTATAACAATTATAAATATTTAGATAATAAACCTAGCTTCATATGTGTAACTGTAAATGACTTTGGAAGTATTCAGAAAAAAATAATTTATGAATACGATGGAGGAGGTGGGGGGGGGGGGTTTAGCAAAATCAGGACCTGAAAGAGCAAACCCGAGTCAAAATTCATGCTCAGTGCACACAATTACATGTAATTAATTAAGTGTTAAATCTAATTCAATATATATCAAAAATTGAAATTTGTTATGTAGTGTTTTTGGTGATATATATATATATATATATATATATATATATATATATATATATATATATATATATATATATATATATATATATATATATATATATATATATATATATATATATATATATATATATATATATATATATATATATATATATATATATATTTTTTTTTTTTAGCAATCTGTCTATATATTTTGGAGTTAGAAAATTTAGGTTACTTTAAAAAATAATTGACACTGCCTCACTTATCACAAAACTAAATTTGTTATCAAAACTTTTACGATTTTAATGTTTATTCTTTGTAATAAATCTAAATCTACAAAACTTGTTCTGCTTAAACATTTTTACTTTAAAAATCTTGACCAATTTTTTGATTTTTTAGATTTACGCTACAAAATTATTCTGTAGATTTGATTAATTCAAAAATTTTAGACCATTTTAATAATATTGAAAAAAAAATAAAAATTATATAAAATTTGAGAATGCAAGTAATTTGTTACAATTTTGAGCTAAACTTACTAATTTTTCTTTGCGTGTTCTTTTACTAGTAAATTCTTCCCTAAGGAATACTTTAAAATGTTTCAGAATACTCTCGAAATAGCTAAATGTAAAATCTGCAGTCAGGAAATTAGAAGAGGACCTCCGGGTGCCCCAAGTAAAAAATTTTCAACCAAATCTTTATGGGGGCATAAAATCAAAACACAAAGATGAACATTTATTAACAAAAAAGAAAAAAAAAAAAAAAATCTTAATTTTCTTATATTTTATTTCATTTATTCCACCATTAATAAGTATAATTTGCCATTTTAACCTCGGCAGACAAAACCCGATTTTCCCTAAGTTTTTAGCCGGGGCCGGAACCCCGGTCGGTTCATAAAGGTCATTAATTAAAAGTAGAAAGTGTTGGGGATAGAACAGAACCCTGAGGAACACCATTATTAATAGATTTAAAGGAAGAATGGTGGCCGTCTACAACAGCTGCTAAAGAACGTCCAGAAAGAAAATTTGAAAGATCACAAAGAAAAGGATAGATAATAAAAGAGGCAAGTTTAGAGATCAAAGCTTTGTACCAGACTCTATCGAAGGCTTTCGATATGTTCAGCGCGAATAGTAAAAGATTCGCCGATATGCCGAAGAGCGGAGGACCAAGAGTCAGAGAGAAGGGAAAGAAGATCACCCGCAGAGCGTTTCTTACGAAAGCCATACTGGCGATCTGAGATAAGATTAGAAGAATTGAGATGTTTCCAAATCTTACTGTTAAGGATACATTCAAAAACTTTAGAAAGAACGCAGGTCAAAGAAATGAGACGATAGTTGGAGGATTGAAAGGGATCCCCCTTCTTCGGCACAGAATGAATCAGCGCATGTTCCCAGCAAGAAGGGAAGGCTGAAGTAGAAAGACATAGATGAAATAGTTTTGAAAAATGAAATGACTTTTGAAAAATGAAAGAAAGAGCGTGAGAAAGAGGAACCAAAAAGACTATTGCATTTGCTACGGAGAAAAGTTTTTAGTATTACGAAGGACAGATTTTGCACGATTCCGGGACGAAATATAAGTTGCGAGAGTTTCTGGAGTTTGAAAACGATGTTTGCGACATCGAAGTGCCACAAACGTTTCCTTTCAATGGAAGGGGGTCTTTCCTGCGGAAGAGATAGAAGAGGATACAGAGATAAGATGATCGGAGGAACCCAGAGGAGAAAAGAATTTAACAGTATAAGGAGAAGGATTAGAAGTTAGAAAAAGGTCTAGAATGTTGGGTTCATTCTCCAAGACGATCTGGAATACGAGTAAGGAGTTGCACCAACTGCTCGAGGTCGTTTTGGATAGCGAATTGGAAGGCATGTTCACCAGCTGTATCATGAGAACTAGAAGAAAGCCATTGGCGGTGGTAAACATTGAAATCACCTAATATGATGATTTCAGAGAAAGGAGAAAAAGAGAGAATGTGTTCTATCTTTTGAGTTTAGATAGTCAGTATAATTAGGAGATAAATAAACAAAACAAATAAATTTAGTCACCGAATGGCAAGAGAGCCTAAGACACAAGATGGAAAATTCGGAAGACTCCAAATTAGAAACACGAGACCAAACATCGTTGCGCACGTATGAGCAACAACCGCCTTTGGCTGAAAATTGAGGATAGAGACAGTATAGGAGGAAACAGAAAAGGGTTTGCTATCAGAGAGTCAAACATCTGAGTTTCGGTTGAAGAATAAGAGATGAGATCTAGAAGAAAAGAGGTGATATTCAACAAAGTGGAAATTGGATTGAAGATCGCGAATGTTGCTGAAATTAATGAAAAATAAAGATCGTGCATCTGAATCAGCCGGCTACAAATTCATGGTGGCACCAACTCCCAAGTGGTGATGGGGGAAGGGGGTGGATCAGGGGCTATGTTTGAAATCCGCCCCTCTTCGATTCTCCGAGGCTGATGAAGATGTCGCCATTATTTATATATTTTTTTCAATATGATATGTGTGTGTTTGAAACAGTATTTTTTGTGTGTGAAAGGAGAGCCTAGAGAATGTGAAGATGAGCGCGAATTGGAGCGTACCATTGGGCACCAGGGTGAGATTGGAAGTACCCTTAACATCCCATATACTGTTGAGATTTGCTTTTTCTCTAGTTTGTTGAGTTTTTTTCTATCTTGTATTTTTCTTTCATTTCTTTTATTTCCTAAGCCATCTCTAAAGTTGTTAATTTTTTTTACATTTTCGGCTACTTTTTCCATAATATTACTAAGTTCTTCCTTTATTGCTAACGTTGCTTTTTCCTTCTGTTTTTCTCTCTTTGGCGTAGCTTCGGATACATTGCTTTTGTTTTATCAAAGTTCTCCTTTCAGTATCTTTGTATTTGCTGTAGAATCTGAATTCTATAAAATTATTTGCTTTTAGTTTTTCATTTTTTATTACATATTACCAAATTTCCTTTTCTTCTGTCTCGAGAAGAACGCTCCATAAGATATACATTTTTTTTTGGTGATTCCATCCATTTGGGTTTTCTTGATTTTCGTCCTTGTGAGTAGACTCTTCTTCCCTGTTTGTAGTTATATATTCCTCAACTTCATTCTATTTATTTGTGATTCTGTTATTGGGCTTTTTAACCCTGACATCAGTTGCTATGCTTTGAAATCTGTTGTCCAAGATGTTTTCAATCTTGCTTCTGTTCATCCATCATCTTTTCCGGAACATTTCTCTCATTCTGTTCCCTGTTCCATGTTCCCTTTTTGGGAATTGTTTGTTCTAGCATAAGTAGAACACCAGTAAATTTCCATTTTCTCCTCCATGGACCATTCTGCTTTTTCTTCCCCTCTCGATTTATAGGAGTAATTTCTGCGTTCATGGTGTTTTTGAGGTGCGCTGGGGTTCACCTTAAGGCGATCCAAACAGTGCACCTTGTGGAGGGCGTCTCGATGTTATGGACCCTTAATGGGTTCTCAAGAACCTCAGTTTGTGGTTCGAGAGATCGAGTGCTGTGCCCCAAAGAGCTCCGTCCCCCCTCACCTCTCTCCCGCAATGAGGTAGGGCCGCCACCAGACCTTCCGGTTTCCTGGCAAGTTTTATTATTTTCTTTTTCCATGGTTAAACCAGTTGCAGTTTGTTCGCTCCAAGACATTCGGGGTTTTGGGCATCCTTCCTCTTCCATTTTAGTGTAATTGAAAAGATTCCTATTTCTTCGTCTATCTCAGAGAATACCTCCACCTTCCCCCCACCACCACCAACAATAAGGTCAACTATTTTACATGTGTAAGCATGTGTTTTTTAAATTTCCTTTATGATTACATTCATAAGAACAGTCAGAACATTTAAATAATTTTACATTTGTGTGTGTAAGCATGTGTCTTTTAAGTTTATTTCCGATTACATTCATAGGAACAGTCAGAACATTTAAATAATTTTACATTTGTGTGTGTAAGCATGTGTCTTTTTAAGTTTCCTTTCTGATTACATTCATAGGAACAGTCAGAACATTTAAATAATTTTACATTTGTGTGTGTAAGCATGTGTATTTTTAAGCTTTCCTTTATTGATTACATTCATAGGAACAGTCAGAACATTTAAATAATTTTACATTTGTGTGTGTAAGCATGTGTGTTTTAAGCTTCCTTTATGATTACATTCATAGGAACAGTCAGAACATTTAAATAATTTTACATTTGTGGTGTGTAAGCATGTGTATTTTTAAGTTTCCTTTATTATTACATTCATAGGAGCAGTAAGAACATTTAAATAATTTTACATTTGTGTGTGTAAGCATGTGTCTTTTTAAGTTCCTTTATAATTACATTCATAGGAACAGTCAGAACATTTAAATAATTTTACATTTGCATGTGTAAGCATGTGTGCTTTTTAAACTTCTTTCCGATTACATTCATAGGAACAGTCAGAACATTTAAATAATTTTACGTTTCGGTGTATAAGCATGTGCTCTTTTAACCGATCTTTACGATTACATTCATGTGAGCAGTGAGAACATTTAAATAGTTTTACATTTGTGTGTGTAAGCCTGTGTCTTATTAAGTTTTCCTTTCCGATTACATTCATAGGAACAGTCAGAACATTTATACAACTTTATATTGTTGTGAGTAAGCATATGATTTTTTAATGTTGATTTGAAATTGCATTCATAACTGCAATGAGCGCACTTAAACTTTCTTTTGTTGTGTGTTTTTAAATGAGTCTTCAACTCATCTTTGCTTTTAAAACTAAAATTACAATATCTGCAACTCAGGTTTTCCACATGATACTTTTTAATGCTTTGTTGATGCCTTACTGCTCTCTGAGGTTTGTTTACTGAAGTACTTTTCACTTCCAAATCTTTTTCTCCTTCAGCAGCATTGATCATGAGCCTCTGCAAAACAAATTAAAAAGAAGAATGTTGAAAAAATTCAAATATTTTTATTAAAATCGTTTTCTATTCTATACTAAATTTTCAGTTTTTATAAAAGTTTAGAAGAAAAATGGTATTGTATTTGTCACTTGATAACTCTCACACGATTTTCCCGCGAAAATGACGTCACCATCTAAGTTTTCTGAAGATACCTTTTGATATAACTAAATATTTATATGTCAACAAACTCAATGTAAACAAACCCGTTTTTGTAGTCTCCATTTGTTTTTTGACTTTTACGTGGTGTTTATATTTTTAAAATTATTTATAAAGTTTTTTTTTATATAAATTTAAATAGAATACTCGTA